>CM056380.1:64239846-64352975 GCA_029718625.1 Synaphobranchus kaupii
AATTTCACCTTGGGTAACTGGGTAATTATGATATTGAATACAAATTTTAAATCTCGTTTCAGCTATAAGAACATGATCATTTTCAGACCACATTAGGTGTTAGGTGGCTGTATCTAAAGTTGGTCCATATTTAGAGATGAATAATCTTATTTTACCACTGTAAAAACTGCATTTCTTCTTATTCTTTTAAAGCGATTACTCAATTCCCAACACGATCAGTGTCACAGTGTTTTCATTTTCTTCACAGCTTCAGCTAAAAGCTCCCCTTTGAACAAACAACAGAAAATGCTCATTTAAAGCAATTTCCACCAGTCCTCACTTCAACTAATCATTTTGCCATTACTTACAAGAGAAGGTAATCTTTCTCTGATTATCACCAAAACGCAGGTTGCCTAGCAACAGACAATTAAGGAATACGCTTTCAGACCAGCTTTGCCGGCTGTCCATTAACAGATGAAATTAGCGAAGCAACAAATGTCTGCCACATGCAAATAGGCTTGTTGTGACGAAACTTGTGGTGTGGAGAATATCTGCGCAAGTGACCTTGGAAATGAGGAGAAATTAGCCATGGAATTAAGTGCAGGGGAAGAAACCATGGCGTGTAAACACGGAAACGCCTTTTCCGCACACTGCCTGCCTCTGCATCGCGTGTCAGGTATCGTATCAGTGGGTTGCCGAGGTGAAAATATCGCTTAATTAAATTCACCCCCATTCTACTAGAACACGAGGAGGACACTTGAACCCCTTAGCTCCCAGCTGGATGCACAATGCCAACAGTGGACTCTCCGGATTAAGACGCATTGACAAATGGAGAGGATTACAGCCCGCTCACTTCTCATCTTAACAACTTATGATTATTAGGTAAAGGCTAAATTGTTAAATGACTGACAGAAATGAGAACATTCTTAACTGGAAAATCCAATTCCAACGCAGTTTTGAGTGTTATTTTCCGATATGATACAGGGGGAATTTTAATGATGGATGTTCTAAAGTGCCTGTATTAGCCAGGTACCAAACTACTGGACTGTGCCAATCTTCATTTGGATGAGTAGCCTGCATTCCAATAGGTTATTATTATTGGGGGTGTTTTTTTCCCCCATTAATTCCTTTTTTTTATTAAAAATAATATACAGTACTGTGCAAAAGTCTTAGGCACATGTAAAGAAAATCCGTAAGGCGAAAATCCTTTAAAAAATAATTAAATTAAAAGTTTCTAAATATCAAACAATTGACTATAAAGAACAGTAAACAATCCCTTTAAAACAGCATCAACTCTCTTCTAAGAAAATCAGCTGGTAGATTGTTCCAAGCATTTTGGAGAACTTGCCACTGCTCTTCTGCAGACTTTGGCTGTCTCGCTTGCTTCTGTCTGTCCAGGTAATCCCAGACAGCCTCGGTGATGTTGAGAACAGGCCTCTGTGGAGACCATACCATCTGTTGCAGAACTCTAGGGTGCCTAAGACATTTGCACAGTACTGTATATGGGGAGAAAGTCATTTTGAGACAAATAAAATTTGATAGAATGATTTCACCAAAAATATTACTGTATTTCAACAGAAATATTCATATTAAAATGCTGGTGGATGAGCCACCATGCATTTTCACGATGAGCACAAAAGCACAGATACGCCCACATAGATGTTTTTCTGCTTTACGAAATGTTTTTCAGAAAATGGTTGGTATAACAAATAAATATGAGCTCCTGGAACACTTTGCTTTCAATGAAAAAGTTCAGTAGAATACATGAAACCAGCTTTCATTTTAGTACCAGTACATGCATGTAATAGTAACAGAATCACTGGCATAGCAGCTCAAAGGCATTCAATTCCCATAATTCACTAGGGCACTGATGCATGTTCCCCTGCCAGATGTGGAAGCCGATTCATCTAAAAACTACTGAGCAACAATGTTCACATTATTTCAACAAGTGCTCTTACACAGAAAGACAATGAAATGCGCACACGCACACGCTCACACACACACAGCTGGAATATAATCAGTTTATATTTGAAAAGCTGTGATATCCAAAGAGAATCACATAATATACGGTTAAAGTTCTAACTCCAAGAGCCAAGGTAATTGTACTGATAAAGTATCAAAAGACCAGGCTTTTTTTTTTTAAATACCAGGCTCTTCCAGACACTTGACTTCACAGCAAGGCTCTATGTAAGTACAGGACTTTAACCATCTGCAAAATTTTAATTCAGCTCAAAGACCTCCTTTGTCTGATAATGAAAGCAAATGAAATATGATTAGCCAATGAAATATGATGTCCTTGTCTAACTGTATTATAATATACACGTAAATTAGAACCGCAGTCAAAGCGAAGCACTGAATCAGTACACACAGAGGGCTGAAGAGAGGGTGGTAAGAGGAAGGTTACTTGAGTCAGGCGAGGGCATGGTAGAGACGATGACCGGCGGGCCAGTTCGGCGGGGTGAGCTTCTGGTTTGAGGCGTTCTGCGCTTGGAGGGAAGAGCCGCCTGGCATCATGGGGTTTTCGGGCTGTACCCCAGCCTTGCGCATGGGCTGAGGGCTGGGATGGGGGCTCGGCAGGGGCGACACGGGTGGCAGGCTGGGAGCCCTCTTCATCAGCTCCATGGGTACTGTGTAGTTGGTGGAGTAGGCCTTGGGTGCGACTGTGGCATTGAGGGGCGGCAGCATTGTCTGCTGCTGTGGCGCCATAGCAGACATGGTGAAGCCTGGGTTGCCGGGGTGTCCGGCGTAGGCCGACATGGGGCAGCCCTGAGGCACAGGGTTAGCGTAGCCTCCAGGGCTGCCAGGGAAGCTTACAGGGGAACGGACGCTGTGGTAGCCAGTAGTTTCCAAGAAGTGTTGAGAGGGGCGCTGTTGGGCCGCCTGCCAATGATCTCCCCTACCCTGGGCGAGACCGAGATGGTCTGCATGGCGTTGGGGGGCTGGGGAAAGAGTTGGGGGTCCAGGCCCTGCTGCTGCAGGTATAGGTCATTTCGGTGGCTGAAGCTGTTGGAGCGGGGCCGGGTGGGGCCCTGGGGGGCCACCGAGGGGGTCTCGGCAAGCCGCCTGAAGCTAAGGGCCATGCGGGACAGCATCCGGGCCTGGCCCAGGTTGGGGGCCACAGAACGCACGTCGTTTTCCTCCATGATGGCTAGCATGGCAGCAGAGTCGAAGCCCTGCTGGAGCAGGGAGCTGATGGTGCTCTCCGACAGGCCCTCCCCACGCAGGAGCATCAGGAATTCGGGGTCCACATTCCTCTTCGGGTCCCCTGCAGGCGTGGGCATCACCGGGGGCAATGGAGAGGGCCCCGGAGCCGGCGTTGGTGCTGGCGCTGGCATTGCTGCAGGCATGGCTGCCGGGAGAGACGCTGCCAGAGGGAGGTGTGGAGGGGGCACTATAGAGCCGGGCGTAACCACTGGTGCTCCCATGGAAACAGTGGGGTCGTAGCCGGGGTCGTAGGGCACCTTTTGCATGGGGATGTGGCTGTACGCGGTGGGGCTCTCCTGCCTGAGCACCATCCCCCGGGACAGAGTCCCCTCCATTCCTTGAGTGGCCGGGTCCACCACCAGGCAGGTGGCCGAGGGCTGCCGTGGGGTCCAGGGGGCGGATGTTAACGTCGCTGTAGACAGGCCTGCCTGGTGAGGGAGGCGGAGGGGGCAGCTCGGCCGCATACCGCGGAACGGGAAGCTCAGAGGTATAGCGGCCCGGAGATGGGTCCCTGACGGGCATGCGCTGGCCATCTGGCATCATCTTAGCTGTGGGATCCCTGTAAATGCGGCTCATCTCGTGGGCTGGGCGTGGAGGAGGAGGAGGGCCGGGAGCGGGGGTAGGAGCAGGAGCAGGCATTTGAGGGTGGGGTCCGGGCCTCCCTTGCCCCTGATCCCAAGGTGGCCGACCTCCTGCGGTCATCCCGTAATGCAGTGTTGATCTGCTCAGCGGGTGCTGCTGTTCGCCCCTGTAAAAGCCCCGCGGGTCTTCGGCACGCCGTCCCGCCAGCACGGGGTCCTGCTGGTAGTAATCCTGAGGGGGAACGGGAGCCCTGGCGCCCATGGCTGGCCTGTCGTAGTGACTGTTCATTTCGGGCACCGAGCTCTTCCTCACGGCTTGCTGCTCATGCCTTTCCTGGTAGCCCTGGTTGTAGAGGGACTCCTGGTAGGAGCAGGGTTCCCGTTTCAGCTCCAAGTCGGGGGGACGCACCCCTGGGGGAGGCGGCTCGAACCAGCCACCGCTGCCGTCGGCCCCGCAAGTCAACGAATTCCTCCGGCCCGAAATCCTAGCTTGGGGGTCATAGCTGCCTTCTCCGTCCCAGTGTCCCTCATTACCCCCCAGAGTGTCCCAGCTCTGAGACCGGCCGAGGCTCGACTGCTTACAGGTAACCAGCATCGGAGAAAGAAAAGAGGGAAGGAAAGCAGGGTGTTTGCTTTCAAGTCTTCAGTTACACTTACATCAAAAGACTAGGAAAGAAGGAAGGAAGGGAAAAAATTGCGATGACGTGCGAGGTATCGCCGTTTCACCCGATCTCCAGCTGTAACTATTTCTTTTCCTTTTCTTTTTCCTCCTCCTCCCCTAACGGTTGCGCTATCAAATGGCTCCCCGTTTGCAGGCCAGCCTTGAATAATTAATATCTGGAAATATTTGCAGCGGGTGGCGAAGAGCGGAAAGGAGACACCGCGCGCCGCATTCACACAAACGCACCTGGTGAAGCCAAGCCTTGCTACTCCATGGTTCGGCTGCCTGAGCGTAAAGGGTCCTGTGCTTTACGCTGGGGCTCCCAGTGTGTGCACAGGAGAAAAAGGAGGGAAAAAAGAAAGGGAAACATGGGGGAGGGGTCTACGATAATCCAGCAGGTTTATCCTTCCCTACGCCGGGACATTTTACCAGCCGCTGTGATTGCGATGAAGGATTACCATCTAAATAAAACCCTGCTTAATTCTTCTGTCTCCACCCATAAAGTTATTCCAGCCAAACGCTATCACTTAATGGTGATGCCCCCATCCTGAGGTAGACGCCCCCAGCATCCCTCGATAAAGTACTGTGTGTCTTACCTGCTGGTGCCATCAATTACTTTGAAGAATCTGAACCGATGGCTTTACAGGAAAGTCTTTTGGCACGGGAGGGCCGAGGCAGGTCACGAAAAGAATACAAACCATGAGAGTCATGTGGTGTCAGGAAACATAAAATCCACTCTGAGTGAACACTAATCCGCTGACTAGGCTCAGACCGCCAGAGCCATGCAACTCTTCTCTGCAGTCTCCCGCGTACAGACGCAGTGGTCACTCCGTGCACATTCTCCCCCTCTCTCTGAGGTGGATCGCTCAAAATGTCCTCATGCAAAAACTTTAACAAAACAGTTACCAACTCATGCACTTATGAAAGCATAATGGGAGGATTACCAAGACAACACAATCTCTATCTTTAGCTACATATGCCTGCAAATCATACATTCCTCCTACTCTACGAACCACCAATCAGTCCCTGTCTACGCATGTAACTGTGGCAGCCGAATAGAACTCCCTGATGCAACATTTCTAATGAAAAATCAAGCAAAATAATTACTATTTAGCATAAACCCCTTTGTTTCCAACAGATCAAATTCACCTGCTGTCACCAGAACCCTCCTCCCAAATCCTCCCTAATCCCCACAAAAGTGCTGGCTATGCTCTAAGCCGGACTTTTTTTTCAATGACACGAGAACTCCCCAATGACAAGTAGAGGGGGAGATAACGGGAGGTCTTTTGCAGTGGTATTTTAGGGGTTCCCCTTCTTCGGAGCCCGAGGGACCGGCATTGGCGCTGTGGCTCACTTGTTGTTGACACCCGTTGGTCCTCAGACCGTGTCCATCCTCACTTATTCATGAGAACAGATGTGGAACTGGCGAGCGAGCCGCCATTTCATTATGCCTGAGCTCGCCCCCATGTCCTCATTCTGCTGTACTAACCCCAGCTAGTGTTCCTCACATTACGGAGAAATCATACACCATCGTGAGCTCCAAATATTACAACCGGAATAAGCTTGTAACCGCAATTAATAAAAAAAGCAGCATTTTGCAAGCACTGGAGAAGGGAGAATATAATGCAAACTGGATTTTCACCCTAAATTTGTGCTTTTTTTTTTTACTTTATAAAATGTTAAGGACATCACAGTCCATTTTTACATATGCGTGAGACAGAGTAAGAGAGATCCTGACAGCTGTGGGCTTTAATCTACAGAGGAGAGCAAGTTTCTCATTTCATTTTTATGTTTGAAAGACAGAACTCTGAAGATGAAATGACAGTTTTTTAACAGCTTTAAAGAGAGGCTAACAACCAGAGCACATGCAGCATTAATGCGAATAATAGACATATTCTGCATTACGCTGTCAATAACAATATAACTCAATGTAAAGATACTGAAAATTAATAAACACTAAACTCATTATCAACAGAATCTAACACTATTCTGAATGCCAGGCTGGTTTGTGCAAAGCTGCGTGATCAATGCAGCATATTTGAGATTCTTTGTGAAACACACACCACACAGTCCATTAGCAGGGAGTGTGAGGCCAGGGCATTCAGCAATTAGCCAATGGGAGGCAGCGCTCTGATTCACCAGCTTTATTCTCCTTTCATTATCCGGCTCCTCGCTCACCACACGGGCCATCAGATTAGACTGCACACCACCCCCATACCCATCCCCCAAACGCAATAACATTAATCCCAAACTCCCCCAGGAGGAGGGGAGAATTGAAAAAGCAACAATGCTCAGGATTTAAAAAAAAATTTTTCCAACTGACTTCAGAAATAAGGGCAAATAACAGAGTGGGGAGCCAATGAAAGAGAGCTTGGAGCACAGGTCAGGTTGTGCAGGTACCGGCGGCCATAGAGCAATAAGAGGTGAGTTCACTGGTGAACAGTGCTTTCTGCGCAGCCTCGCAGCTCTCCTGCAAGCCTGGAACAATTTCAGTCAGCTGACCAGCAAACGGCACTCAACATGAGGAGGAGACGCCGCATTTCTGCTGGACACTTATTGCCTGTTGGCTTTGAATCCATGGGGGAAGGGGGTGGTGGGGATCAAAGGTCACGTTCCAAAATAAAAGTTCCAGATAACCTAGAAGTGTGCAGGTTTAATTTACTGCCAACGTCCTCCCATTGTACTCTTGAGCCAGAGTTCCGGAGTGTCTCCGGTAAATAACCAGCAGGATGAAAGGACATTAATTTAACCAGGCACATTTCCAGTACCTTTGATTGGAGGGACAGCATTTATGCAGCAGGACAGAGCAAGGCCTCACGCCCCCACCCCCACTCCCCTCCGAAACAGCATAGGTGCTTAACCGAGTGACCTTTCCACGCACGGAATGTTCGAGACCATTAACCGCGGGTAGATTGGACTGACCCTGAAGTCCAACTTTGGCTGAAGCTCTCATGTAATGCCTAATGATCTAAGTAACGCATGCTGCTCCAGATAAGAGCACAAACAGCGTGATGTAACAAGCTGTGATGGAGCCACTCCTTTGCTCTTGAGTCTGGGATCTTTTTATAAATCATATTTACTAACCAATAAGATTTAATTTAATTTGTCATCATCAAGCCTAACAATGTAACTCATTGAGAATCTGACAATATTATGAACGGCAGGCTGGTTTCTGCAAAGAAGAAAAAGTGCAAAGTGTTTGAAAAGTGTGTCATCATAGCAGAATATTTATGATTCGTTGTGGAAAAATGACCAGGCTAAATAGGCTACATGGATTTAAAAAAAAGAAGGTTTTACGTTAAACCATTTGGGTATAAACAAGTACCTTCCATTTACAAAAGAGCAAACACTTACAATATTAGAAAGCATAACTCATGGTGTCAATCTGTTCTTACAATCATAAGTTTGTTTCTCTCTCTCCTTACTGACATACCTGCATATAAGCAATCAAGCCAACAGTGTGCAACCCGTACTAATGATGATTGAATACTTTACCAGTCATGAAATGTACAGCATGTACGACTGAATGTAGACTGTGTGCACATATTACTGAGAATAAACAGATCGTCTGGATACCTGCATCAGACACTTAGCATATAAAAAGGATCCGATTTCATCTGTTAATTATAGAATCACACAGCCTTGCATGCAATCATATAAGAATATGAAGTAGTTTTATGCATGCTAATAACACAGCATCTTGGACTGTAATTTAGTGTCTACAAAAAGATGAAACTGCGCTAATATAGTGTGAATGGTCTCTACCCTTTGGTCTTTGTCATACAAGTAAAGACACAGGTGAGTACAGTAGAATATATAAAATACCACTGAATATTTGAACCAGTGTGTATCGTCAGATGGAATGACTATTATGCCATGGTATGGGATTACAGCCCTGTTCACTTTTTGGTGTTCAAAAAGCAGCTCAGCAGGATACGTGTATTAAAAAAAAAACAAAAAAAAAACAATGACCAATATTTTGAACTTACTCAACAGTACGAAAACACAAAAATGCTTTTTCATATAGAGGGACCCGAGGTCTCCTTTCCACATTACCATTTAATAATAAGAATAGTCAGTGTGATCAAGCTTCTGCCATGGCCATCTCAGTCCCCTGACCCTAAACCCCATTGAAAACCTGTGGGCTGAGCTGAAGAGGAGAGTGCACAAGAGAGGACCTAGGACTCTGGGTGATCTGGAGAGATTCTGTAAAGAGGAATGGTCTCAGATTCCTTGCTCTGTATTCTCCAACCTTATTAGATGTTACGGGAGAAGACTCAGTGCTGTTTTATTGGAAAAGGGAGGTTGTACAAAGTATTAAATGCAGGGGTGCCAATAATTGTGGCACACGTGGTTTTAAAAAAAATAATTATTACTTGGAGGGATTTTTTTTTTTCGCAGAATAAATTTACTTCAATTAAAGGTTGGATTTTTTTTCAGTGTGAGAATAAGCTGATTCACCAAAAGGTGAATTTTTTATAACCCTTTTTACTCATCTTTACCAGGGGTGCCAATTACAACAGAGCCCAAGTGTGTGAGGTCAGTGATATTATATTTGAAGAGCAGATTCAGTAGCCTTCACTGTCACTGCCAATGTCCAGAAGCACGCTGGCACACTGCCATCATATCACAAAAGCCAAGCTGCTGGTCTATAAACCCAAATTTCCATAAAATCCTTATAATCAAAATTTGAGCAGAAATGCAAAAAATATATGTTTTAAAAAAGCAGTTGCGAGATGTTGAAAAGGTTTACTGGCGTGTATCACTTTGCTTCCTGCTGTGTCATGAGTCTCACTTGGCTACACGAGCGTTTATTATTCAACAGGGTGTCCTTGCCCGCTTATTCCGACTGCATGTTTGCCAGCTGTAAAATGCACTATTAATCAGCCTGTCTCACCTCTCCAAGGCCACCCGGCAGAGATAACTATTTTTAATAAGCCTCCGCATTGCATGTCATTCATACCCACCCTCCCTGCCAAAATATTAATAATACATCTCAGGTCTTCATCTGCTTGGTAGGGCAAACTGAACGAGGAGCGCCACCGCATAACATTTCCCCGCCGTTAACAGCGTGTACTTGTTCCAAATGAGATTTAGTGCTGACGCGGACTGCTCTTCTGCGTGCGACTTACGACCGCGAACGCGCTATGCTAGATTATGCTCTGCAGTGCGCTTTGGCAGGCCCGATTTTCAATAGCCTGCCTGGTAAATAAGTAAATGGGGTTGTGCGTGAAAATGGCAGCGGTGCCGGGAAAGCACAGCGTGCCTCTGTCCGTGTGGTTTCTAAACCACTTCCCCATCTGTACCATACAAATTGTTTTGACGAATGCACAGACAGGACAGTGAATTAAAACGGGCAACCAGGACCGCTCTGGGAACGATGCAGTTTAGGGTCTAATTAATCTCACCTCGCTGTTTTTTTTTTTTTTTTTTTTTTTAACTGTTCCAAAGAGCCCAAACACTCTAATGCGATTTAGACGGTGTCGGCTGCAGAACCAGCTAGTCATTAAACTTTCATAGAGCTTTGATAAATTTTATTTGATAAATAAAAGACCGTGACTGAACTTGGAAATTCAAGTCAATTACAGTTATTGTACAGTATTGTACAGCACAGACTTTTAACAAGTCTTTGGGCTGTTTTTTATAAAATGGTCTGGGGAGGGGAGAAAGTGATGTGCATGCGTCAGTCATGGTTTCCTAAACTTTCACATCTGCAGTAGCACAGTCAAAACCATTGCCCCCCACATCCTCATTCCTCATCTCCAATAATGCTTTGCTCTCACATTAACACTACCAAGCTTAGAACTGAACCTCATAAAGCCTAACAGGAATCTTAGATATAGGACTCCAAAATTATTATTATTTTTTTTTAAAGTCTATCGTTTTCAGAGCCAAGAAACTTTCTGTTTCTGAGTCCGGGTGTCATTTCGGCCTGCATGTAAATTCTTTCCACAGTTATTAAACGCTGCAGTGGGCTATTTCCCTGTCCACATGCTGAGCTCTGAACCTCTAAAGCTGGCCCGGGTTTCTGGCCGGTGTCCTAGAGCCCAGACTGGGGGCTCATAGCCCAGATTGTTTAGATGAGTTCACATAATGACAGGAAACGGAGCATTTGAGGTCTGCCTGCCTGCTCTGTGATTCTGGTTCCACCCCCTACTCTTTAGCGTATCCTCACACACCCACTTGACAACCAGGTGAAGCGCCTGCTTCCGTGCCGCACCAGACACCTCCACGAAATGGCGCGCCGATCACCCCGAGCGGCGGCGGCGACAGGGGCACAGATGGGGGAGACAGAAGGGGGGAGGTGGAGAGCCGACGGAAACCGCGGCGCGCGGGCAAGCTAGCGGCCGGGAAGAACGGTCGGTGCGAGGCCTCGGGAACGAAACGGAAGGATTGTCACAGCAACTGGGAACGCGCCGCGGTTACCGAGCGAAAAGGTGCCAAATCTCAACCGAATCGCGCCTTTTCCAAATTGCCATGCTCCGTGCCGCCCACGCAGTCTGCAGCTGAGGGAGGGCTCCGATTGGCTGGAAGGGAGGCAGGCACAGAAGGTGAGGGGTTGGTTCTCTGGGCAGGGACAGTGTATTTGCCTGCCCGGGCACATAGAGCAGGTGGGCCCGCTGACCTCAGCTCCTTATGAAAGCGGATTGGTCCACAGTCCCCTGTGGTTATGCCGCAGTGCAAACTGAGTGCCGAGTGCAGCCCAGTAGCCCTCCAATCTGGTGGCCCACCAGTGACAGGTCATTGGGGGGGGGGGGGGGGTGGGTGGGTAAATACACAGTTCCTTTGTAAAATCCTTTGTAAACACAAGTAATTACAGATAAAGTTGAGTTTAGGTTTTCGTTTATAGTTTATGAGATTATGGTTAAGGTTAGGATTGGGGCTGGATTGTCATGGATGGAATAAATAATATTATGTGCCTTTACACAAAACCTTGTGGAAATGTAAAACGAAAAAAACAAAATGTAGTCATGACTGTGATTCCACTTTCATTAGCCATAATGCTGAATTGATGTGGGCATTCTCTGCTTTAAGCATGTACAGTTTTAAGATGGCTTAAGCCCCAGGGGGGAGCCTATCCGCTGCACCCATCCCACGAGTGGGCGGGGCCTCTGCGCATAGCCGCACCTTCGATTGGCCGGTGGGTCTAGTTCTAACTCCCTCAGCTATTTCTAAATGCACTTAGATACAATGGATGCAGAAAGCCATCCACATGGCTTCCCCTGGCACAGTGATATTTAACATCCCAGTGTTAAATCCTCTCAGTCCGGCGCTTTCACTCAATGTGCTGAGCAGTGGGATGCGGGCTCAGAACCGCACGGCTTCCTGCATCCTACACATACTACACATCCACACATCGCCATGCAGATTCAAAGACGGACATGTCCAGGTTCGAGTTCTAAATACATAATGGCCTAGCTCTTCGTGTGGATTCCACGTTTCAATTCTATAGATCCGTTTATAGATCTCGGTTCAGGTGTTGAAGTTATTTTTCCTGAATTAATTTTGCATGCAGTCATACAGAATGTGGCAAAAACAACTATTCCTGAAGTACTCTATTCTCCCTTGAGGAAGAGCCTTTTCCACTGAAAGACGTGCGAGTAGTCACACGCTGAATCTTTGCATGTGTCCCTTAGTACCTTTACATTACAGGTGTTTTCCACACGCTCATATCCAGAGCGACATGCAGCTTACATTCCTTACATATAATCCATTTAGCTGGATATGTACTGAAGCGATTCAGGTTAAGTACCTTTGCTCAAGGGTGCGACAGCTATGCCCCAGCTGGGAATGATACCGGCAACCTCACATTTGAAAGCGCAGTGCCCCGACCGTTAGGCTATAATGAGAGTGCATGTAACCCTGGGGCAGCAGTCATCCAACTGTCCGGCTGTAGCTCAGTGAAAGACTATCCAGACCACAGAATACAGTGCTGTGACCCAGACTTACCCAGACAGCCGCTGAATGGAAATCCTGGGTGTGGAAAAACGTGTCTTCATCTTCATTGGTTTTACAGAAGCTAATGTGATTAGCTCAGACACCACACCGCCGAACAACATGTGCAGTCATTACAGGCCCACAGTGAAATAAAACACAAGTGGGAAACACTGTGGCCTGGAAACACTGCTCTATTTATGGTCTGTATTCGCCTACAGGTAGAAGTTCACTACAAACAGCCTTCCTGACAGAGAATCACATTACAAACACTGCAGCGGTATCTAATCTCTGCTTTGAGCTTCATTCTGGGAAGTATTCACACTGAGTTGGTGACACATTGTGAGAAAATGGACATACAGTAGTGGGTATATATCAGTCTGACTCTGACATGGAGAAAATGCTTTATGGGATCGACCAGAGGCAGAAATGTTATAGACCGCTAACAGTGGCTGACTGTCTGACCACAAAGCTGTGTGTCCCTGAAAAAATTGCGAACAAATCCATCACTCATAATTAGGGAGAAACTGGAACGTTGCACTAGGGGAACTTTTTAAGCGCTCACTGTTCTGACCCACTGAGTGTTGGATAGCGTGAGGCTACCGAGATACGCCGGCACCGGTTTCAGTCTGAGGTTCCAGTCCAGTGGCCACACGTGGAACTCATTCTGTAGTAACCATGGCACTGTGAAACACTGCAGTTACCAGAGCACTGCAGAACTGCTGTTACCGTGGCACTGCGGAACACTGCAGTTACCATGGTACTGTGAAACACTGCGGTTACCATGGTACTGTGAAACACTGAGCACTGCTGTTCCCATGGTACTGTGAAACACTGCTGTTACCATGGCACTGTGAAACACTGAGCACTGCTGTTACCATGGCACTGTGAAACACTGTTGTTACCGTGGCACTGTGAAACACTGCTGTTACCATGGCACTGTGAAACACTGCTGTTACCATGGCACTGTGAAATTCTTGCATCGTTGGGCAAAGATGATATCTGAGCAGTGGTGATGGCACAGAGACGGTGGTACTAGAGGTATTAGCCTCTTTGCCCACGGTCACGTCTGCCTCTCCTGGGGGCTCGGCTATAACGACTCCCCAGGGTAACAAGAACAGGGCACATTTCCGTTCCACCCCTGCACAGGCCTTCGGTTTTCTTTTTTTTCTTGAACCCTGACAGTTCCCATTGCAGTGAAATCTGGGGCATTCTCTGGCCATTAGAGGTTGGCTTCTGATTCACACTCTATTAGAGAGCTCAGCTGTCCTGGCCCACTGACCGACCATGATAGAGTGGATCAGCAGGCCCCCGAAACACTTCCCCTGAACCCCAAAGTGACATCATCAGCAGCGTGTGGGGGAGGGGTAATCAGTCCCAGGGGGCAGTTAGGCACTTGGGCTTTATTCCAGCCTCTGGGCTCCAGCTAGGTCACCCCTCTCCCTCTGTCTCCCTCTCCTTTTCTCTCGCTCTCGCTCTCCCTCCCTCTCTTCCTCTCTCACCCTCTCTCCTGGCGGGCACCCGACTTGCCTCAGGCCTGGCCGGGACTCGGGTGGTGGTTTGGAGCAGAGGCTGTGTGGTCACATGGATTTCAAGTAAAAGCAATGAAAGGCCTCTGGAGTCGCAGGGCTGGTGTGTGGAATGCAGTGAGAGGGGATGCATCTATGTGTGTGCGTGTCTGTGTGTATTAGCATGCGTCTGTCTGTGTGTGTGTGCGTGTGTGTGTGTGTGTGTGTGTGTGTGTGTGTGTGTGGTTGTGTGTGTGCGCCTGCATGTCTACAGTATGTGAGTGGAACTTCCAAAGGACTGGGGCCAATTCCATTTCAATTCAGTCAAATTTAAATTCAATGCATGAACTGAAAAACTTATCTAGTTCATGAATTTGCACTGACTGAAAGTGCAATTGACCCCAGCCATGCAGTTCGACATTACTACTGTAAGTAAGAGCCATTATGCATCTGCTCTTTGTGCTGTCCCAAATCCAGTACCCTGTCCCGCATTCCAATCCCGTGTCTGGAATCCAGTACCCCATCCAGCAGATTGATTGACAGTGCCATAGCCAACGTGTATCTCCAACAAAGACAGCATCACTACAGAGAGTCAGGTCCAGCGGTGATTTCTTGCTGCCGATGATGGGAGGAGCTTGAGTGGTGGCTGCATGTGCCAGCAGTCAGGGCTCTGCATGCACACACGTGTACGTACAGTTGAAGTCAGACGTTTACATACACTTGGGTTGAAGTCATTAAAACTCATTTTTAACCACTCCACAGATTTCATGTTCGCAAACTATAGTGTTGACAAGTCAGTTAGGACATCTACTTTGTGCATGACACAAGTAATTTTTCCAACAATTGTTTACAGACAGATTATTTCACTTTTAATTCACTATATCACAATTCCAGTGGGTCAGAAGTTTACATACACTAAGTTGACTGTGCCTTTAAATTTTTAATATTTGGTCGCATATCTTTGCATGCCATGACTTTCTGATGTCTGTGACCCAACAACATCAAAAAACTCTTGATACAAGTGATACTATAACGTCTCTGCATTTGAATGGATCTCTATGGGAATTGGGGGGTGGGACTAGATTTAGCTTTAAATTACACTGGAACAGTATGGAACACATGGTTGGCTAAATGGCTCTAAATCACAAAGGGTCTGAGGTATCAAACAAGCCTTATACCATCACTCTGCTGCCAGAAATACAGTAGATATGGATGGATAACTTGAAGGGTTTCTTCTCTAGACTTATTTTTCCATAGAGTTCAATAGGTAAATGAGTCAGGAGAAACCACCGTTAATGTGATCCATCCATATCTACTGCATATCTGGCAGCAGAATGATGGTTTGAGGCTCGTTTGATACCTCAGACCCTTGAAGACTTATAGCCATTTTACCAATCATGTATTCCATACTGTTCCAGCATAATTTACAGCTAAATCTAGTCCCACCCCCCAATTCCCATAGAGATCCATTCAAGTGCAGAGACGTTATAGTATCGCTTGTAAGAGTACCAGAAAATAAGATATCAAGAGTCTTTTCATGTTGTTGGGTCACAGACATCAGGAAGTCATGGCATACAAAGGATATGCCACCAAATATTAAAAATTTAAAGGGACAGACAACTTTGTGTATGTAAACTTCTGACCCACTGGAATTGTGATATAGTGAAATAAAAGTGAAATAATCTGTCTGTAAACAATTGTTGGAAAAATTACTTGTGTCATGCACAAAGTAGATGTCCTACCTGACTTGCCAACACTATAGTTTGCTAACATGAAATCTGTGGAGTGGTTAAAAATGAGTTTTAATGACTTCAATCAAAGTGTATGTAAACTTCCGACTTCAACTGTACGTGTGTGTGCGAGTGTGTGTGATCATGTGTGTGTGTGTGTGTGTGTGTGTGTGTGTGTGTGTGTGTGTGTGTGCGGAGTGATGCAAAGACCTCAATGAATGTGACAGCTCTGATTTATGTGTGTCAGGCGTCCACAGATTCCAACGTGATGCATGGCCTTGCATCTCACTGCACACGGCCAGAGGAAGTGTTCCCAACATTTCTTATAAAGCGCGCGGGTATCGATGTCTCTGGGACACACCAGCCACAGCGTTACAGGAGGAGCAGCTATAACGTCAGGCTACTGGGGTTTTATCAGGTCAATAATACCGCTGGGCATTTGTCCTCGAGCAGATTCACATTCGTTTATAATGCACACTGGAACAGCAGAGAGGAGGAAGGACACAGGAACAGCAGAGAGGAGGGAGGACACGGGAACAGCAGAGAGGAGGAAGGACACGGGAACAGCAGAGAGGATGAAGGACACGGGAACAGCAGAGAGGAGGAAGGACACGGGAACAGCAGAGAGGAGGGAGGACACAGGAACAGCAGAGAGGAGGGAGGACACAGGAACAGCAGAGACGAGGGAGGGCACAGGAACAGCAGAGACGAGGGAGGGGCCTGTACCTTCACAGATCCTGTCCAGCCGGAGCCGTTTAACTTTGTGTTTGTCGGTCAGTGCCATGGTGCCTCTCCTCCTGTGAGAGACGAAGCTGGTCTTCAGGAAGCTAGCACACAGCCCAGGGTTCTCCACGTGGCATTCCGCCACACACACACCTGTGTGCAAAGGCACAAAGAGCCCTCCGTCATACCCCCTGCCCGCACATGCACACAGCCACACACACACACACACACACACACACACACACACACACACACACACATTTACCCTGTCATGAGACAAAGACATCCTGTCAGGCTCTCTACTGACACCAGCACACAGGTGTTTCTGTACTGCTGGACACACACACACACATACACACACACTTACACTTGTACACACACACACACACACACACGCAAGCACGCACGCATACATACATACAAACACACAGATGCACTCACATGTACGCGCACACACATACATACACAGAAACACACACATGCACATATGCACACACACACACACATACACACACGCCTGTGCACAGTGTGTAGCAGCACACCGTTCAGCCTCTTGGTCTGAACCTGACTTCTGTCTAAATCGGTGGGACAGGAGATGGGTTGAGATGGTGCACAAATAAAAATATTTTATGACAAGATATAGGTATATAATTAATGCTGTACCACTTACATATTATGTTATTCACGCTCATCAAACTACACACCGCATGGGAGTCTACACATAGTATAAAGATTTTCTGTATTTTTAACATATCTGAAGTTAACTTTATCTGTAATAAGCATTGGGTAAGGGTGGGATAATGTGCTCACTGCTTGTGTGCAGTAGGTCCAGACCCCAAGCAGATAGCTCTTAAAACCTCATCTATTCACATCCACACCAAGTCCACAATGCTCCCATACCACCATGTCATTCTCTTGGAGATAAACATGATTAATTCACTCTTACTGTACAACACATATAACTGTGGGCAACTGTCACTTTCATCATTTAGTGGTGAAAGTTGTGGTGTGCTGCAAAGTTTCTCAAAGAAAATTTGAAAATATAAAAATGTCAACTTAAAAAGTTTGAGAGCGCATTTTCTAATGCAATTAAATGTTCAAAAAACTCAGCAATTGAAAAAAATAATAGTAATGACTGCATCTGGCCATCAGAGGGCGCTCCTTCACATAAACGTAAAACGTAGAAAATTCTGCATTAAACCAGGACGTGGCAAATATTTGCATTATAGCATTTTGTTTTGATCCCTGAAACCAAGAAACCTAAGTATGATGTACACATTTTAAATGAAAGGGCATATGCAGCAGGGAGAGGGCGGGGCTGAGAGAGGTGGAGTCCAATGGGAGGCTGAGGGATGTTATGGGTGGGAACGGGAGGGGCCTACCATGTGCAGTGGCTTACTGCCTGTGGAACATTAGTGCTGCTAATTTCAGAGCACCTGGGATGAGAGCACAAGCCTGATGACCTCTGGACACACAGTGCCAGTAACACACACACAGACACACAGACACACACACAGGCCAATGAGAAAGCCCCTCATATCGCTCCAGATTTCCACTGTAAAGGCAAGCCCATGTCCTCAGACGATTTACTGCACACTGTTGACACTGGTGTGCAGGCAGCAGGCTCAGTGAAAGGGATGTTCTCTCCAGTAAGGTTCGTCTTTCTCACCAAAGTGGAGCTGTGCAGGTTATTCCTTGTAAATTAGAATTTGTGGTAGTAATGTTATGTATTTAGTGGGCTACATAGTCACACATATTCAACAGTACATGGTCTTGGTAAATTCTGAAATTCTGGGGCGTGGGGGCGGGGGGGGCTTCAGTAGGTGGAATTATGCGCTTGTCTGCAGTCTTCTAAATTGACAAAGGTTTCGACAATGTACATAAACAGTTGCATTCTAAAACTGGAAGAAAACAGGAAAAAAAAGAAATGTATCTATCTTTTTCTGTGAACCAATCATGGACTCTACCTCAGGAATGTTGCAACTGAAGGCCAGTGCTTCACTGGGGGATGATAGCATACCATTGAGAGCGTGTGATTACAGTATTTTAACATCCTGGCTGGAGAATAACCCAAAATTTGCACCTCATTTATTAGCTTTGATTCATGTTCCCTTCTGAAGCCTGGTCTCTCCATGTCTGTGTGAGTCATCAACCCCCCCGATACAGAAGACACGCCTCTCTGACATGTGCACCACCTGTACCTATTAAAAGCCTTCTACCAACCCCCCCCCCCCCCCCAAAAAAAAACAACAACAATGCACTATGCTTAATGCGTGGTACTCAGTGCCACTCACAATTTCACCCCACCACACACACATAGACACTGCAAACAAGTCATGCCACTGGCTCTGGCGTGTCTGCTCTTGCCGCTCTGAAAGGCGACGGGAGGGAGCTTTTCTCAAAATGTCAAAATTGCCAAAAGTCTTGGAGCCACACCCACTGCAGCCTCCAACACCTGCTGAAGCATTTCTCTCATACGCATGCCAGCCATTCCCAGCCCAGGTAGCATAACCCAGCCTTTCTGCACCCCCTTAAAAGTCCCTGACAATGGCAGTTTCTTCAGGTTATACAGTGGTAGTGCAGTCTTCCAACTCTCTATGGACTCAGCTGTGCTCACTGAAAAATCCATGTAGAAAACACAGAAATCTGACTTCAGGAGTGATTACTAGCCAGATTGCAGCCAGTGCAAAGGTTCTACCCTTTCCTATCCTCAGTATTGTCAGTGTCTGTGATACTAGTCTTGGTGTGAAACCCACATAAATGTACCAGTTTTAGTGGTTCATGGTACCGCCTTATCGGAGCTGAACTTTGGCTCTCCCCCCTCACAAGGCCCGGTGTTGTTTGAGAAACCCTCCTCAGGCAAACCCTAACCCCCCTGTGGACTCACTGAGTGCTTTGTGAAAACAGTAGCTCCAGGACTGATGACTCTATGAAGGCTTGCACATCCCTCATTAAGGAGGAGCTACCTCCAACCACACCCACATCCCTCATTAAGGAGGAGCTACATCCAGCCACACCCAGGCGCCCCATGTAAAATAGGTCAACTGAAAAGCCTTGGTAACCCATTTACAAAAATAAATAAATAAATAACTAAAATGTAATGCATCTGCTAGTCTGGACAGCTTTCGTTCTGCTAGCTCTTGGAAAATTCAATAGAATTACTAAGTCATACAGCGAATCTCAGCATTGGTAGAAACTGAAGTTTAATCAATAAACCCACCGCCTACAGCATCGGTGCAGTAAGAAGAGTTTTCTGTGAGCATGAACGGGTCAGTAATGTGGGGAACGGCCATGGCCGAGTTTCCAGAGCAGTTCTCCCCGCATCGACAACAGAGAAAAGCAATAAAGGACAGACAAGATGTCTCTCTCTGTCTCTCCCTCTCCGTCCCCATCAGCTGAACCCCACATTCAACATGAATCCAGGCCTCAGCACCCATCACAGCGTGTACAAATACAAAGCCACACCTCCAGCTGCAGGCTAACCTTAATCCCATCTTTTTTTGTTCCTTAAAAGGGAAAGAAGAAAGAATCCCACTTTGTGGTGATTAAAGGAGCCCAGCACAGTAAGACAGAGTCATTTGGTTTGTAAGTAGATAAAGACGTCGTCTTTCAAGAAGCTAATTAACGCAGACCGATTAGAATCCAAGCCATCACTCCAGTACCAGACGTAATGACAGCTCTGTTACTTCTAAATATGAGAGGGGGAGTAACCTTTACAGACCTGCACTGCTCCAACTATACCGGGAGATTGGGGCTGCATTCTAAAACCATTTGGACAGCTGATAAAGATACTGCACTGATTGGCTGTATCGTGAATTACTTGTGTGTGGAGATATAGGTCTACGATAAATTAATTTACAAGCCACAGCACAAAGGCTCTTCAAATGAGAAAATTAAAACCATGTTCACAGTTAAATTAACACGTCAGTTTAAGATATGTGCCTCTGAATAATTTATCCCCATTAAAAGGTCGGGCAGCTTGCCTGCTGCCAGACTCTCCAGCGCAGACTACAAACAGCATCCAGCCGGTAACACAGACAATTCAAGCATTTGAATATCAGATAGCAAATTACCTTCCAAATATTCATTTTTACAACATAGGTATGCACATTTAATTAAATCAAAAAGTTAACATAATAATCAACATGTGTGGGGCTGTAAGGGAGGAAAGTCAAACTAATAAAAAAAGGAGGAGGAAAAAAAGACTCAAAAATATCGACCCAAAGTTCATTTCATGTGCTTTAACAAACAACTTTTTTGTGCTTTAAAGTATTTTATCTCCCCTGACATTCATACCTCTGGATGAGATTCCGGCCAATCAGGCTGAATCCACACAGCTGAATTTAAAGGGCCTCTGTGCGACTCCCTGCTCTCTCAGTGCGGGGCAGGGCTGAATCTGTGCGACTCCCTGCTCTCTCAGTGCGGGGCAGGGCTGAATCTGTGCGACTCCCGGCTCTCTCAGTGCGGGGCAGGGCTGAATCTGTGCGACTCCCTGCTCTCTCAGTGCGGGGCAGGGCTGAATCTGTGCGACTCCCTGCTCTCTCAGTGCGGGGCAGGGCTGAATCTGTGCGACTCCCTGCTCTCTCAGTGCGGGGCAGGGCTGAATCTGTGTGACTCCCTGCTCTCTCAGTGCGGGGCAGGGCTGAATCTGTGCGACTCCCTGCTCTCTCAGTGCGGGGCAGGGCTGAATCTGTGCGACTCCCTGCTCTCTCAGTGCGGGGCAGGGCTGAATCTGTGCGACTCCCTGCTCTCTCAGTGCGGGGCAGGGCTGAATCTGTGCGACTCCCTGCTCTCTCAGTGCGGGGCAGGGCTGAATCTGTGCGACTCCCTGCTCTCTCAGTGCGGGGCAGGGCTGAATCTGTGCGACTCCCTGCTCTCTCAGTGCGGGGCAGGGCTGAATCTGTGCGACTCCCTGCTCTCTCAGTGGGGGCAGGGCTGAATCTGTGCGACTCCCTGCTCTCTCAGTGCGGGGCAGGGCTGAATCTGTGCGACTCCCTGCTCTCTCAGTGCGGGGCAGGGCTGAATCTGTGCGACTCCCTGCTCTCTCAGTGCGGGGCAGGGCTGAATCTGTGCGACTCCCTGCTCTCTCAGTGCGGGGCAGGGCTGAATCTGTGCGACTCCCTGCTCTCTCAGTGCGGGGCAGGGCTGAATCTGTGCGACTCCCTGCTCTCTCAGTGCGGGGCAGGGCTGAATCTGTGCGACTCCCTGCTCTCTCAGTGCGGGGCAGGGCTGAATTTACAGGGCCTCCTCTCCGGGCTGGTGAGGCAAGAGGCCCTGTGCCCTTAGTCTGCCTCTGAGCGCGTTCAGTGGTGTCCTGAAAAGTTCACTGTGTTCCCAAGACAACCATAACAACCTCCTAGTTCTCATCTTTACCGGTGCTTGTTTCCCTTTATTAACACTATTATTATAAAACCCCTCTCTATGATCTGCTTTTGTTTCATTGTCATTGAACAATGGGACTATTTTAACTTTTTTTTTTTTTTTTCTTTCTTTCTTTCTCTCTCCTAAATTTTTCAGTCCAGGGCAATAAGTCTGTGAGTGAGGAAACAGGAAGACCAAGGTAATGCAGTGTTACATGACCGAGCAGGGTGCCTGAGCTAAAATTATCACACGGCACTCACACCTGGGGGTTGGGAAGTATGCGTGATGTTTGTGTGAAGCGATGTATCCTTTATAACCTGTCATGTAGTGTTGTACTACAAGTCAGAATTAATTAAGCCCTTTACTGTCATAATGATACAATGGGCCTCATGCAAGAAACGCTCGCACGCACAAATTTGTTCTATGCGATTTAATGGCATTCACAATTTTTCTCTTATTTTGGATTTACTCGTAGGTAAGAACCAAATTTAAGAGCGGTTGTGACCGGTCGTATGAGTAACGCACAACAGCCTCTTATTCGCCAAAGCAAATAGACCTAAATTATATTCCCAGCAACTGGGTCGTTTTAATTTTGATTATTTAAAAGAAAATATGAGTTTGAATTTATAAATGGCTCACCAAAATTACATTACCATGTTTAAATTGAAACAATAACGACAAAAAATAGCAGGACAATTATATGATATGAAATATTTATTGTAGCCTATACGCATAAATTGCATCATCACCCTAGCTGTGTTTTACCGAGATTTACCGTGAATCCGGTTACCGGCACATGCCTAATAGCACCCAGAATTGACGTCCCTCAATCAAAAACAAAAGCCTACAATTCCATCAAGGTCCAAGATAATAGCCTAGATGCAAAATACATCTCGTCTTTGCTCGCTGCCTGGTCGAGAGGAGCTCATGACTTGCCTGATATTATCAACCCGAAATACATCTCATTGCATTCCAGCCCGCAAATGACTAATTAGCCAATAGCAGCCATGTTTCTTTTCTTTCCCCCCCATGCGATTCACTGGCTGAGGTCAGGAGAGCGCACGGCTCTTTACTGATGCAGCAAGACAGAGCATGTGCTTCTTGAATTACGTGCTCATAAAGACTTGATGTCTTTTTTCCTCTCTTCTCTATCCTTTTCAGGCAAGATGCTTTGTACTGGAATAACTTTATATGCACAGACTCCAGTGTCATGAGAAGAATGACAGTGCTTCAGTATATAGAAAATGAACAATGTTAAAATTTAATTCAGATACAACACACAACATTGCCCACACGACATTCAGAATATGAAACATTTCTGATGGTTTAACCTTACGAATGGACATTATGAAAATGGATCTTCCCACACATGCAGTGGAGCTGAGAGGGTCTTGTGAATGACCCGCTTGATCTTAAGGAGCAGCCAAATGCAGCATGAAGCTCAGGAACTTCCTGCGCATCCTCACATCCTCACTGATCCCGGAGAAAAAAAAAGAAAAAAGTTCCAATTCCTCTACAAACTGCCATCTCCTCCCATACGCACGCACACACTTACAGTTGTGGTCAAATAAATAGCAGTGCGTTAAAAAAAGTGAATAAAGTGCAAATATTTTTTAATAGCTTTTAGTTCCATATTTCAAATGTAGTGGAAACATTACACATTCAATTCCAAATGAAAGCATTAACAAATTTGATCAAGTCTGCGTTATTCTTTTACAGGAAGCAAAGAAAAGGAATATTAATCTGTTCAAAAAAATAGCAGTGTCGAAATTTTTCTCTTCAAACTCAAACACTTACTGTATAAACTGAAGATATTTTTCAAGATTTAACTTCACTTTAAATTACTGAACTAATATTTAGTTGCATAACCATTGTTTTTGATAACTGCTGCACATCTGCGTTGCATCGAGTCAACCAACTTCTGGCACCTAGAAACAGGTATTTCAGCCCAGGATGAACGAACTACATTCCACAGTTCCTGTGAATTTTTGGGTTTTGCTTCAGAATTCAGAATTTGCTTCAGTATTCAAACTGATCCATGATCCCTGGTATACGATAAATAGGCCCAACAACACCGTAGTATGAAAAACATCCCCATACCATGATTTTTGCGCCACCATGCTTCACTGTCTTCACAGTGTACTGTGGCTTGAATTCAGTACCTGGGGGTCGTCTGACGTACTGTCGACGACCACTAGACCTGAAAAGAACAATTTTACTCTCATCAGCCCACAGAATGTTAAGCCATTTCTCTTTGGGCCAATCGATGTGTTCCTTGGCAAATTTTAACCGATTCTGCACATGCTGTTTTTTCAACAATGGTGCTTTACGGGGGCTTCTTGCTGATAGCTTAGCTTCGATCAAACGTCTTCTGACTGTAACAGCACTTACAGGTAATTTTAGATCATCTTTGATCTTTCTGGAGGTGATGATTGGCTGAATCTTTGCCATTCTGACTATTCTTCGATCCGTTTTAACAGTAGTTGCACATTTTCTTCCGCGTGTTTCGGGTTTTTGTTGCCATTTTAAAGCATTTGAGATCATTTTAGCTGAGCATCCTATAATTTGCTGCACTTCTTTATACGTTGTCCCCTCTCCAATCAACTTTTTTATCAAATTACGTTGTTCCCCCGAACAATGTTTGGAACGGCCCATTTTACTTAGCAATTCAGAAGGAAATATATTTTATAACAATGTGTGAAACATTTGCTTCCCTTCTTCCTTAATAAAGGACAATTAATTAATAAATAATTTTTCACAGAATTAATGAATTCTCTAATTTAACTCCACACTGCTATTATTTTGAACACGCCCCTTTCAATGAATGAGTCAATTACTCAGAACAAGCAGCGTGCATGTCATGACAGTTGGGTCTGTTGTTTTTCTATTACACTACTACATCTACAAGTACATTATTTGCCATGCAGAAATATCACTACTAATAATAACAGTGGTTCATCAGATTACTGATGTTGTACTACTATTTTTATGAACACAACTGTATGTGCACCTTATTCTGAGCTGCTAAGTCAGACAGCATTGGTTTGAACAGCAGGAATGTTCACACTTCACATATTTGTTCACAAGCATTTGTTTTAGTCTCAGAATGCTCTCTCAGACCCCTGCCCAGGGATGACAGTGTTAAATTCTGGACTGTCACAGATGGCTTTTCAGAAATTAAGGATTGAAGCTGCAGGCAAATGGACAGCATCTTCCAGTCCTCAAACCTCTCCAGCACTGTTTCCATCTAACCTTAACCCATTAAGTCCTGTGAGCAACATAAGTCGAAAAAAATGCCAAATACCATTCTAAAGTGCCAAAGGCAATTTATGTTGACCAAAACGTGAAAACTTTAAAAAAATAAAATATAAATGCTGTTACTAACTAAATAAACAATGACATGATGCCCAAACATTACCCGTATGGCTGTACGAGTGGGCCGAGCTCATATTTTTTGCAGAATATGTTTAACTAACGTTAGATATCTAAATCACAACTATAGGTAATATCCTAACTGACATTCTAGCAATTAGCTAATTATACGTATAATGTTGAAAAATCAGGGGGCATTTTTGTTCAGTAATCATATTTAATGTCTTATTCACTTTGCTAGGTTTGACGTGTACCCACCTAGACAGCTAACGTTAGCCATCTAATGTAGCCTAATTCACAACTGCTAGCTAGCTACTGTAGTTAGGTAGCCTTGTTAGCTACCTTCATAGTTCACAGTAACCATGCATACGCAAAACTATGTGACAAATGCACAACGATGTGATTTCGTTATATCCAATAAGAGGTCGATATATCACAATGCCGATGGAACCAGAAATAGGGGGGGGGGGTCACTGACCGTGCAGGGGGGCGCCGACTGCCCAAGCGGCTGCTTAGCACCCTGCGTCTGCTAGGGGCCCCCTACTTATTCTGAAATATTAATTATTTAGGGATGGGTGGGTTAGGGCCCCCCGTGCACGCACGCGCACATACACGCACACACACTTGCCTGGCACAACACTGATGGGAGATAGTCAATGATCATTTATTGGAATTCACATTCTCAATGCTGTTTCACTATCTACATGCAGGTGAAATAAACACGGGGTGCATCCCAATATTCTTGACTCCCCACCTCATTTCCTCTACTCCCCCACTACCACTCCTCTCCTACCCGCAAGTATGCAAAACAGCCAGAACGCTTCGAGTACAAGTATTTGCATGTACGATATACAATGTACCTGACATTGCGGTTTGCGTTGAGACATTAATTCATATGTAATTAAGATGCAATCAGCAACATTATATTAAAACACAAAGATCCGTTTCCGGGGCACGGAGGAGAGGAGGTGGTAGTGGAGGAAAGGAGGGCGCATTTTTTGAGTATTGGGACGCAGCCTAGGATCACTTCACATACGCTTACCCCTGACAGAACCAAGAGAAAGAAGAAACCATCCCGAACCTTAACAGCACCATTAATCATCAATTATCATGATCAAGACCAGTCTTTTATACGTACGTCTAGTAGCATATACAAAGTACAAACAATTACATTTTGCCAGTTCTGACAGGTACAAAATACACAAAATACAGGGGTAGGGCTCACGCTGAATCCCCAATCCACCCCCCCCCCATCCACCGGTGTCAGCGGTGCTGCTTGGCTGGTGTACGTGCCCCTAACTCAGCTTCCCTGGCCCGCTTTTTCCATGAGCCGGCTACAAAGCCCCGCTCCGCTTCCTCTAACAGCGCCGTCAAAACAAGGTGAAGAACTACAGTAGAGCTGGAGCGATTAAACGCAGGGTGAAAGTGCTGATCGTGGACAAAGAGAGGGGAAAAACTGGTATTCATCACTCTGGCACGCTGCGCTGGCTTTCTCGGTGAGTTATGCTGTTTCCTGCTTCTGGCAGACATATTGATAACGCCGCAGAAAAACAGAACCGTGAGGATTACAGCTGCAAAATAAATAAATAAAGCAACATGGTAAATGGGATATAGCAGGAACGCTCATGTCAAAGTTACATACGGTTGGATTTTTTAAAATATGTTTTATTGTGGGTTCCCTCTTGATAGAGACAAGATGTGCACACGTGTGTGAGCTTGCTAAAAAAAAAAAGAATTGCTATCGATGCTTTCGCTAAAATGATGAAGCACCAAGCTGAACATAAGGACATATTTGGGATGCATATTTTGTGCCATGTTCATTTTTTTGTGTATTGCTTGAAGCAGAAGCCTGCTAGGGAAGTAGCTTTGAATGCAGGTCTGGGTATATGTGAAAATCGACCGCAGGGATAGCACAGACGCTGTGCTATTCTCTGGCTAATTAGGCTATGCCAAACTGAGTGTGTGCTGCAAAACGAGAACAGCGTCCCTCAAATTTGAGCACTTCTAAAGTCCTGAAGAAATGGACCACCACTGAGCAAAGTGGAGCAGGACACGTTTAATTAGTTTTACAGCACGCAAACAGTACTGTGGGTAGCCCGACACCATTTGCCAACAATAAGTAAATAAATAATACCACGTTGAAAATTCCTAATGCATGGCTTCTTTGATGACTTATCTATTTCCCCAGCCTGATGCGTCACTGGGGAAGCCATTGCCAGGCCCCTCCTCACACAGACGAGTGACCAGTAAGTGGCGCTCACTGCCTACAGTATGATCTTCACCTCCTGACACCAGCACACACTCACGAGTTTAAGTGCACTATCTCCTGAGGGCACTAATCACCGTGTTGTCCAGGAAGGAAGGAAAGAGAGACAGAGACACAGAGTGAGAGAGAATGTTTAGGCCAGAGATTGTAACTCTTTCCCTCTCTGTAGACCACACATACTTGACAGTACGCTAACTGGGTAAGTAGGGCTTTGCGATGTCACTGTACAACTGCACCTCCAGTGAAGCCCTAGTGTACCCAACTGTAGTCTGGCATACCCCCCACCGCACTCTATGCAGCAACAGCCTAATGTTTCTGTGTTCCTGCCTGGATTCAAACTCTCCTCAGCTTTTCGAAAATGTACATTTGCAAATACACTAAGGATCACAGCCAAAGGCTTTTCAGAAATATTTTTAACATAATTGCACAAAAGAAACAAATTAATAGAGCCCATTTTTCTTCCGCACTTTGGGATCAAAGTGTCAGTGCTCTTAAGCTTAGACCGAAAAAAGTTATCGATCTAGACAACGCCACCGTCAAACATGCAACAGGGAGAGATTTTTCACCATCAAAGGGAGAGTCTTCTAAAACAAGATTTCTAAAACAGACCAGAGTGCGTTCAATATCAGATCCGACCTAAAAGACGAGAAGGAGAAGTACCTTCTCTGGCGCAGCCTCGGCTTTCTTTCATCTCGTCTCAGTTGGAGTTCAGCAGGTAAACAACGCCTTTGTGAATATGCGCCCTGAGTAGCACGTCTTACACACTTCAGCTGCTGCTGTGAAAGCAAATAAGCCCAGAAAGGAGCAATGGCTCATGGGATGGACCCTGGCTCCAACCGACCCCATCGTCTTGGTGGGGCTCTTGGCTCTTGCAGTTGGGATAGGAGATAATACAAAAAGCATACAAAAGGGCTTCCCACACCCCCCACCCCAATTCCGTCATCATCCGCAACACTTTTCCCCCTTGGATCCGCTTTTCACCCTACCCACGATGCATCATTCCCCATTTCAGTGCCTCCAGGGATTTATTCATTTATTTAATGTATTCCTTGGACCTAAAAGCTGGATATTGATGCTTTTTCACCTTCACAGGGCAAAAGGAGGCGTATCATTTTTGCAAAAAGCGAAGGCCTCGTCACCGATTCAGATTTGCACATCACATCCCTACCTCCTTCCTTTCTTCTATTTCCACAGATCATTTCCCGGCTCAAATAAAGGCACCAACAAGACATGAACAAATAAACACATAGTTGCAAATCAAAATAATGCCGTGCCTCGTGAGAACAACCTTAGGCTGCGAATGCCGTTTCCCCCCTCAAACCTGAATAACTAGGCTCCGTGCCGACCTTGGGTGGCAGATTCAATTTTAATCTGCAGCTCTACTCCAAGCCTGGGGGGAATGTTCCTGGATTTTTTTTTTTGGCTGGTCTAAGATTCCGTTTTTTTTGTTGTTGGAAAGTCTGCACTACAGCACTGCCACAAGGGATGTCATAACCTCTCTCTCGGTGCATGTCTTTCCCAAAGACGTAAGCACGCAAACATGCCATTTTCCCCTTTAACTTGCCATTGATTTATGACAGGTTCACTGTTAAATTAATCAAAGTAATCACACAAAAAAAGCACAATGCACAACAGTGCTCTATTCTGCAGCAAAAACAAGCACAGGTTGCAAACCTGTTAGCAGAGCCAAGGTGAGGGGAGACAGTGGGCGGGCCATACAAGGTTGCTGAGCAACCAAGTCTTCATTTTCATCGGATTGGTCGGCTGAGGTCGGTCACAGGGCAGTGTTGCAAAAGTTAGAATTCTTCTCACCATTAGTTCTGTCTGCACTCTGACCACCACGCTATATTCCCCTCAGTATAAAAAGAAAATAATAATTTTGACTGCCACTGAATAGCAATACTGAGAACAGCCTCCAAGACCAGCAGGCTGAATTATTATCAGTCATTTTGGCGTATTCCCCCGTTGTTTTTATAATTAAAATACATTTTCTGGTATCTTGGAGTGGGATGACAATATACAGAAACAACAACAAAAAGATCCCTATTCTTTCAGAGGACAACTCTATACGCAAATGTCATTTTTATTGCCCCTCTATAATTAAACAGATATGAGGCAACAAATACTAATGTGGAGACTCACTTATTCAGTCTTGGGTTTAGACATACTGACAGACAGAGCAACCTACAGGCTGATGTGCAGAGGCCCACACTAACGCTGCAGCCGCTTCATGTTACAGGGGGCCAGACGTGACTCTAAAGGGGAGGGGGACAAATGACTTCAGCATATCACTCAAAGCAGCATTTATAGATTAACTGGTAGCATAATGGAAAAGTGTTGTGCAGTGGTCAGGGAACTGGGCTTTGTAAACAGAGAGGCTGCATGTTCAGGTCCCAGGTGGGGTACTCCTGTACGTTTGAGCAAAGGTACTTTAACCCGAATCACTTCAGTAAATATCCAGCTGTACAAATTCTATACAAATGTAAGCTGTGTACGTTGCTTTCATGCTCTGGATACGAGGGTCTGCATTACATTGACATTATAGACATTTTTCAAGTATTGCATGCAAATGTAACAGAAGCCAGTGATTTTACTCACTAGCATTGCTGAGAATGAAAACGCATTTTTGTGAAGCGTGTGGTTACTCTAAAGGGGCAGAACAGCGCCGATGATGCTTTCTGCTTTGTGTGAGCCGAAATGGTGAGCATCACAACATTTCTGTTCCCTATCCGTTAAATCTAACCCGTTTCCCTCCTCCTGTGTACATAAAGCCGTAGCTCAGCTGTCTGACATACAGCAGGACCTCTCAGTCTTTGTCCCAGTACACATTGCCTGTGCTCTCAACCTCTGTTTGAAAATGTGATGACACTGACATCCCCAAAACTGCTGACTGTGGCGACAGCACACTTTACGAATAATAACCATGCTGCCCACTAATGCACAACAAATATAAAACAATTATTCTTAATTGCTCTATTATTCATTAAGGCATTTAAGAAGCCCTGCAACCATACCAAACATCAATTTTGCATTTTTGTTCATTTTAGCAAATTAAAATGATGATTAATTACATTTTTGGATACAGTTGCTAAAACTGCAGTTGCTGTGTGTTGGAGAAGAAGAAGGGGAAGAAGAAGGAGAAGAAGAAGGAGGAGAAGGAGAAGAAGTTTGTAGAGACCGTGGAAGAGAAGACAGGAGGCCCATTGTGTACTTACTGCAGTGTCACTGCTCCTAACTAAAGATGCAGGAACCCCATGGGAGAAAATGCCACAATAATTACATTTCCAACTCAGACAGAACATCTTTAACCATTAACAAATGTCATGCATACCACCCAGTTGTGATCCAATTATGCCCATAACATTGCAGGCCAAAAAGTAGGCATGACCCGTTGACTGAGGGTTTGTTTCTTTTTTTATCCTCCGGAATCTGAAATGTGTTCTTTATCCAGAGACCTGGTTCTGTCCTTTCAGGCACCAGCTCTGTTATCATGGTGACACTGGCTGCCTGGCTGACTGGCTCATTTCAATCACCGTTACAAAATGACCTTATAAACCACTCCTGCCAGTTTATTACATTTAGAATCTGTGCAAAATCACACCACGATGAGTTTGTTTTTTTAGACCTTTTCACAGTATCTAGAGCAGACCCATGTGATGCCAGTCGTCCACATACAGTGGATGTCGGAAGAAATGTGGAACGCCTCTCAATTTTCACATAATGGGGAAAAGCCATAAGCATGTCAGCCCTGTGTTTCTCAGAGCAGAAAGGCCGTGTTTATTGGGTGTATCAAATGGCTTTGAGGAGGTCACTGCAGATTGACAGAAAATTATAACATTGCCAATAAGCGTGGAGGGAATGCCAGCTTACAAAGCAGCTATAGAGCTACCAAAAAGTGACGGCTTGGAAATAAAGGTAATTTCCAGTGTGCACCCGAACATACAAGTTTGAAATAAAAATGCACTTCATAAGCATGAATATTAAATGTCATTAAATGACGTGTCAGCATGTCAGCTAAAATAAACGGTTGTTGATTCAGTGAAGACTGAGATGTTTGCAATGGGTGGTTAGCATTTCTATTTTTTCCAATTCATTTATGGCTCAAAACACATAGGACATATATAATAGTTTTGACTGAGCACAACATGTTTCAAAATTAAATATGAATATACACTGCCTGGCCAAAAAAAAAGTCGCACTCTCTAATATTTTGTTGGACCGCCTTTAGCTTTGATTACGGCGCGCATGCATCATAGCATTGTTTCGACAACCTCATGCAACGTCACAACATTTATTTCCATCCAGGGTTGCATTCATTTTTGGATCAAGATCTTGTATTGACGACGGGAGAGTCGAACCACTTCTTCTCCAGCACATCCCAAAGACTTTCAATGGGGTTAAGGTCAGGACTCTGGTGGCCAATTCATTTGTGAAAAGGATTCCTCATGCTCCCTGAACCACTCTTTCACAATTTGAGCCCGATGAATCTTGGCATTGTCGTCCTGTAATATGCCCATTGATGGAATAACCTGGTCATTCAGTACATTCAGGTACTCAGCTGACTTCATTTCTTTGCTGCATAACGTTGCTGAGCCTAGACCTGACCAATTGAAGCAACCCCAGATATATAACACTGCCTCCAGAGGCTTGTACAGTGGGAACTATTCATGACGGGTGCAATGGCGACTTTTTTTTTGGCCAGGCAGTGTATAAATACATATCGGACGATAAACACACGTTTTAGTCCAATTCTATGCCATTTTTCACCAATCCTGTTGAACTGCAATTCAGCACATTCTCACCATAATGGAATGGGTAGTTTGAAATTAAGAATTATCCACAGAAGCTACTCTGTGATAACTGATTGACCAAGTGTTTCAACTGCTGAATGAACACTAAACGGCTTGAGAAAAATGCAATTTAAAAGCAGGGATTCTCCAGCTGAACCTTGGCGGTGATTCAGTTTCAATTAGCGAGAGCTAAATTGATTGTGTCACACACATAGTAGGTAATGTGCATTTAGTGACTGTAAGCATGGACGGTACAAGGCCCGTGACCAGATGACCAGGAATCAGCACCCCAGAGCATGACACCTTTGGACAGTGACCCATGTCACATGACGTGCTCAAAAACAGAATACATGAGTAGAATGTGCCCATTACACGTTTAATCAGCTGGGTGAAGTAACGAGCACAATCAGAGCAGGAGTACTACTGCAGAACTGCTGAAGTGTGCTCAGAGTCTAAATGCATTTGCTTTGATTGTAGCACTGCTATGCAATTATTAATTACATCTTTAAGTCTGTATCTAATCAGGGGACATTGACAAGGCACGGAACAATGTCAGCAAATCATTACTGCAGAGAAGTTTGAGAAACACCATTTCTAACAGCTCTGCTAATAGCGCGGCTTGCGCCGGCATTCAAACTAGATCATGAAAAATTCAATGAAGGGTAAACAAAAATGCTAATATTTGCAACTTGCATTTCCACAAGAAGCTGGGCTCTGTCTTTCCTTTAAGTGGCTGAAATAGGTAAAGACATTTTACAACTGTACAAATATAAAGAAAAACTGCTCGCAAAAAAAAACACATAGCCCACACAGGCAGACTGGTGATTCTGTCAATACGATAAACTTGATGTATGTAAAAACCAATATCTGATTTCACACCTTAGAAAAGACCAGCCGTACCACAGAGCACACAAATTAAACAGGATTGGCCGATAAAAGTGGGGAAAGCACTGAGCCGGGTCGTGTGCATTTCCACACTGAACGTGGAAATAAGTCTGCTAAAACGAATGGAATATAAAATAGCATTTAGATCATATTCATATTTCATAAGATGGAGCTGCTCTTATCGGATAAAAGCCTGTAAAGATACAGAGAATGTGCTTTCAGTGATTCAGGGGAGTTATTTCCACTGGGTGTTTATAAGTCTATCTATCCAGCACCCCCATATCCTGCTGGCTCCCCTGTCCATCACAGGGGTCCATGGTCATGTCAGATAAACAGGAGGGAACTGTGAAAGATGTGGTGCTGTGAAGGATTTATTGTACTCAGTATTCCATTGATAAATTGATCTAGGGGGTATTTTAGCAGCAGGCATTAGTAGTAGCAACACTGGTACAACACACACACACACACACACACACACACACACACACACACACACACACACACACACACACACACACACACACACACACACACACACACACACACACACACACACACACACACACACACACACACACACACACCGTTTCTTTTTCTGTGTCACATCCACACACAAACATCATCCCCAATCGCACAAATACTACCACAATACGAATATGAATGGGTCAGGAAACCACAGCTCATGGACATGCAAGAGGTATTTAACTAATAATTCATGCAAAGCTCATCTCATGAATAATGCTGCTCTCTCGTCCATTATTCTATCTTTTACAGAATTAGAAACCAGCCAGAAAAATATGCTGCTTCTCAAGTGATAGGAACGTGAGAACAGCAAAGAAAAAACTATAAAAAAAGAATACCAGCAGACTGTGATTGCAAGTAATTTACCTGAATCCAATGGCAACATTTGGACCACCCAGACAAAAACTTAACCTTGCTCAGGGGTAAACTCTTGAATAAACATGTACAGAAAACATTCTTTTTTTCTCTGACTACTTAGTGTGAAGAAGCATCTGTTGAATGGTTTATAACAATCTACCTCCTTGTATGTGACAGAATTAGACGTGTGTTTCTGTTGCACGTTCAACTGAAGCTCAAGGCCAGAAAAACACTTTGAGGATGTTCATGCAGTCGACACAGCTGTCTTTGCAAATTTACAAAAGGAAGGTCACCTCTCTCTCTCTATCACTCACACTCACACACACACACACACACACACACACATTTCCCCTGAGAGAAACAGCTCATTCAGGCAGCCAGAATCTCTCGTAGAAATGCAGGACTTCAGCGGGGGCTCCGGCGGGGGGGGGGGCCACACTTTTTTCGCTGCTGTGTCACCTCACCCGTCAAATGAAGCCTGTCCTGGGACATTGGCGGGGGTGGGGGTGCCAGACATGCCCGTCAGCTAACTAAATCAGCGCAGGACAGGGCTCTATATCTGAAAGGGCTCAGTCACTCAGTGAATTGGGCGGGGGGCTCAAGTGGTTTTAATGGAACATTAAACACATGGCACTGTGGAGCAAAACGTCTTACTCCCGATTTGTGGCGTACAGCTGCATAAAGCCATGAAGCTGGGGGGGGGGAGAATCACACTGGATGTGGTAATTACTTAGATCTCCTTGATTAACAGCAGTATAATTACAGTCGAACATCATCAATCCAGTATCATTACAGCATGTGAGAACAAGGATGTCTTATTCCTTTTTCTTTTGCAAAATAAACAATGGAAATAGATTGTATTCAACTGCGCCGAGTGCTCGATTATTAAATCTTAAAATAGCAAACATAATAGGGTGTGCAGTATCGGGGTAATTCCGGTGGGAAATGGCTCCTTTTCAATCTTGACCGCTCAGATCTTTCTGATATTTGACACCCATAATACAACCTTGGAGCAATGACCATTCATATACTTTTGAGAAACAAAAACAAAAAAACACATCATTAAGAAAATTAGGAACAATGTCCATTTTCACTCCACTTTTGGCTTACCCATCTCTACTTTCTCTATACCATAGGTCATGTTTGAATACTTTGACGTAATTCTTTGCATTAATAAAATGAAAAATTTAATTTGAATTATAGATTTTGCTCAGTTTTTCATATGTTGTTCTATACAGTCCAATGGATATACCAATATATACAGTGGGATGTCTTGTAATTTTTGATTTACAATACTATTTCAAAACTACTACAAGGGGCGATTGACTGGTTAAAGCAGCATTGCACAACTCCGGTCCTGGATGGCAAGTCTGCTCCAATTTTGTTCCAACCAATTACCTTAGCTCTATAATCTCCGCTGTTTCAGTCCTGTACTTGAGCACAGTAAAATCTTAGAATCTTTTAATTAAAAAATTTTTTTTTCAAATAAAGTGGAAAAAAAAGGTAATTGCTCCAAGGTTACATTATGGGTGTCAAATATCAGAAATTGGTCAAGATTGAAATGGAGCCATTGGCCCCTGGGAGCACCCATCTGTCTGTTCCACCAAACAAAATATAGAGTATGAATCTGAATTTGTACAGAACCCCAGAAGTGGGTCATAGCAGAACATTTTAGTGCAAATAACAGAAGATGGCAGTGTTCTAGCCTAAATGCGATGCCCACTTCTGTGTTTCTATGCAAATACAGAGCAGTCATGTTGGTTGAACAGATACTGCGCAGCACATAAATAGTGCTGTATTTGTTTCTAGGTCTCATGCTCTTCTGTGCTTATTTATGTAATCAGCCTAATCATCAAATCAAATGTCATTGATCTTTAATCACCTCATAACAACTGAAGGCTATTATTGTGTGCCTGTACAATATGTTGTTATTGTGATTTGGTGAGAGCAGCTGGGTGAGTCAATGTCAATTCAACATGCTTTTTGACCGCATCAACAAGGACTTGAATGAGATTTGGCATGCTGATTTGGTCTTATAAGAAACCCCTGGAACCAAAATTACACTTGTCCCGGATCGTTAATCTGGGAAATATGGGCTAACGAAGTTTGGGCTAATGGACGTGTACCCATGACTTGCTGTATCTCCATTACTATAGGTTGTTCAGAAATGGTTACTTTCTTCCAGCTCCATCTTTTATTCATATACTATATAAAGCAACAAATTTAAGGTAAAAGAGTTAGGATTGATTATATTCTTAAAAATTGAACTGCAAAAAAAAACTATCTTAAGATGGCTAAAATTTTAATCAAAGTTATGTTATAATCCTGTCAATACCTCCAGAAAACTGGGTCTTATCCGAAGTAGCATCACATGGTTTCATATCACTAATTACTTATAATTGTTGCTGTACTGCGTAACACACCTTATCAATTGGTTTCATTATTATCAGTAGAACAAATGCCCCTCGAGAACAGTAATAACCCACGTGTAACTCTGGGCTATTCAAATCCAAGTACTGCTGTTGATTGTCCATCCCCTGACTGAGGGGAAATTGAGAGTATAGTGCTAGCGCATTTTTATTTTTGCCAAATCATTCCATTTCATATGTTTTTTGAGTTTTTCGAGCAGTTTCATTGCTCTCTCTCTCTGACTGGATGATGATTCCTGCTCTCCCCGAGTGGATTATGCATTTTCGTTTGGTTCGCATCGAGTCAGTTTGCATTGTAAGACTTTAAGGATTTGGGCTTCATTTGGAGAGATTTTGTCTTGAGGCTGAAACTGTTTCTTCCACATCAAATTTTGATGATCTCCCTGTGTTTTGCTTTTCTGTATTTTTGTCTTAGTTGCATTGCAACTCCTAGTGATACCTTTTTGAACCATTTTTGCTTTTCTTTCTCATATTTTGTTTTGGTTGTTTCCTAGGGGCCATTTCTTGTTAGTTCCTTGCAATTCTAAGGTTCCTTCAAACAAAAACAAACAGTGTCTACTTCTTCTCAACTTCCTTACATCAAGAAGGGCCCCATCAAGAAGGTACTGCATTGTATTTTGCATATGCCTGACTATTTCTGATCATTAACTACCATTCAACAACATTATACGGAATTAGTAATGTGATGCCACTTCAGATAAGTAATGATATCTTTAATATGATACAAGAACCATTTCTCTATGACCTATAGTAATGGAGATAGAGCAAGTCAAAATCATGGGTGCACACTCATTGTTAGCCCATATCTCCCAGATTAACAATGCGGGACAAGTGTAATTTTGGTTCCAGGGGTTTCTTATAAGACCAAATCAGCATGCCAAATCTCATTCAAGTCCGTGTCGATGCGGTCAAAAACCATGTTGAATTGACATGAACTCACCTAGCTGGCAAATAAAACAATAAATACAATACAATACAAAACAAAACTTATTAAACAGCTAAAACATTTATGAATGCAGACATTCACACTGAATGGCAATGGAACAAAAAGGCTTGACTAGGGTTATTCAAATTTGATGAACATAACTCACGGGGCCCAGTACGTCCCTCCCAGCCTGTATTTCATATGTGGCTAAAGTGCCACAAGCTATTCCTCAAGCAATTTCAGCAAGTCCTGAAATTCTTCAGCTGGACCAAAAACCATCAAGAGTTCAAAATGTCCAACATTGTGGCCTAAATTAATATCACAACCCCCAGCCCCCAAACACACTGAGGGATCCTCGCACTTCCTGACTGAAGTGATTCCATCTGTTGGGTTCACCAGGGCCGTCAGAATAACAGTGCCGCAGAAAGAGAGAGAGAGAGAGAGAGAGAGAGAGAGAGAGAGAGAGAGACCACACATTTGGGAAGAGGTGTTGCGTGTCAGAGAAAATCTGTAAAGTACTTATTTTATTTGTTTTCAGTTGTTTTGTAAACCTGCTTTAAAGCTACAGCTGCATTTAAGAGCAGAAATAAGTCTAATTGAGCAGCCGCTGCTTAAGGAGTGTTAGCAGTACAATACATTAGCTATTCTGCTGCTTCAACCCTGTGCTTTATACTGCACTGTTCCATGGTCAGGCAATAACCTGCTCCAAAACCCAAAGAAGTAACACGCTGTGCTCCAACATGCTCAGGGAAAAATTTACCTGCCCCAGAAACCTGCGCTAAAACCGAAGAGAGTAACATTAACTATTCCGCTGCTTCAACCCTGTGCTTTATACTGCACTCCACCACACTCAGGCAAAAACCTTTGCCAAAACCCGCAGGAGTAACACGCTGTGCTCCAACATGCTCAGGGAAAAACCTTTGCCAAAACCCAAAGGAGTAACACGCTGCACTCCACCACGCTCAGGGAAAAACCTTTGCCAAAACCGAAGGGAGTGAGATGCCGCTGCTTGCTGTAATAAAGCCAGGAGAGTGTATTTCACACGGCAATATGGAGGAGGGGGCTGCTGACACAAATCCTCTTGGCGACGGTTCCGATGAAGGAGCAACAGGGGGGGGACCCTGTAAGCTTTGTGCTGGGGTATAATGGATTAGGCTCACCCTTTTTCAACCACAGATGAAATTTCCACTTCAGGGGAAAAAATAATCAGCCAAATCCACTTTAAAGTGACACAGAGAGAAATGTCCACGAGGCGCCGTGCGGACGAAAGAAGAACAAAAACAACGCGCCGCAGCGGCTCCTCTCTGGCGTTCATTTGCACCTGAGAGGGTCGGTCTCTCTCTCGCTCTCTCGCTCTCTCTCTCATGCTGTAAATAAAAGACTCACCCCAGCCTCAGTGCCGAGTGTCGGCGCACAAAGTCCCCTCTCCAGCGCAGGTTAATGAATGCTCTTACAGGGTCCTCGTTTTGGGCCATGAAGGTTAATTACAGCGACGCAGCCTCTGATGGAAACATCAGACTGAATGAAATGAAATCTAGCTGGGATTGGGGGGGGGGGGGGGGTATGGATGGGGAATCTAACATGCCGTCTCAGGCCTTCACCACCACCACGTTTCCCTCGCCTCCACGCCCTCATCGCGGGACACCGGCGAAGCGACATTTATCCATATTTCATGAAGCGATTTCAGTAGGTTTGAAGAACAAACAAATCAATTTCCCAGCGGTAGGTTGCTTAAGAGACACAATAATAAGCCGCTGGATGGGAGGCAGGAGGAGTGAGAATTAATTACACATGCCGCACACAGATTATTGGCTAGGCCAGCAGCTATTGTTGCTCCGAGAACCAAGAATCAGTTTCCAACAAGCAGCCTTTTCCCCATACGGCACGTCTCACAAGGGAACACATGCCATAAGATAAACTCAGCAAAGGCATTTTGTTGGCTGTCAACTTTAAATTATTGACAGCATTAGCATGAAAATGGCAACTGGCTACATAAAGAACAATGAAATACAAATCTATTCAGTAGCATTACCATGTATGAGAACAAGGACATCGTGTGCCTTTTTATAATGAAAAGGCCAATAAAAATGGATCATATTCAACTTTTCTTAAAGGATCAATTCATTTTAAAATCCCATATAGGGTATAATGACTTTAATTACCCAAATCATTTACTGTCCACTTCATCGTCCATGATCTGACATTTAAGCTAAGTTCATTAATGGTCACTAAAGACTGTTTGTGTGTTGGCATACCTATATGAAATGTTTAACGGTTATCTATTCCATGAGTGAACTAGCAGCTCATCTAATTGAGTAAATTCAGGGTAATTGGTGGAAACAGAAACCTGCAAAGACATCAGTCCTCGGGGGACAGAACTGCCCACCGCTGGTATAGCCTGTAAAATACAACGATGCTTCAACTAGCAAATAGTCTATATTATAATCTCCGGACATTAATGTCTAATGTGTCATTTCTGGCACAGTAAATATTGGACACCTCGCTGGAGTACTACTGCAGAAAGGATGCACTTAAGTGCGGCCTGCAACCACATTTACTGAGAGGAAAGAAAACACAAAAACAGCACGAAGAGCAATGCTATAAATAAGCCTGTATGTATGTCTGTCTTTCCGTCTGTCCATATAAAAGCAAGCAGATTCAACATAACTGCAGTATAATCAAATCAGTGTCAATGTCAACCAACCATGCCGCCATAAGTCAACATGAAGAAAACCAGCACTAACTAACTAAGATATACCTAACATACCTTTTTTAATTTAACAACATAAGGGGACTGAATATAAACCATGTTTCAGCCAAGCAGGGGTAATGAAACCAAGTGTGCTGGTACACTATTTACAGCAGCTAAAGATAGGTACCACTAACAGCATTCTGAAATGTCAGAAAATCCATAAAGTGAGATATTCAGGAAGACACAAAGGTAGATGAGTTTATGATTATGCTTTTGCTCAGAGTAATGTATACATCCTCTATGATTACAGCTCCGCTTTCCAATCAAAGATACACAAATTGAAAAATAAATTTGGTTCACATATGCATGCGTGCACGTGTGTCTGTGTGTGCGTGTATATGCACAATTCTGCAGGATCCACTACAAGCCCCTTCTATTAGGAGCTTTAATACGTCTCAGAAAAAAACAGGTCTTTTTATTGATTTCCATATTCTATACAATTCAATATAAATGGATATTGTTCTGTCATGCTTTAAGGCCACTTGAGAGGCCAACAGGCTCCACACTGATGTAATATATGGACACCGAGGGTCTCAATCCATGGAGTTGAGGCGGAGCAGAGATGGGGAAATTGGCGGATTTCTGGCTGTACATTGCGTCAGATAATATAAATTCCTGCTTTTCAAACCACACACACACGGCAAGTGGTTTGATGCTAAATTCCACACCAAGCTTGCGCCCAATTCTTGTACAGAACGTAGCAGATGGAGTCACACCCGTTATTCAGGGGTCAGGGCATATAATATGTATTGTTTGGGGTGTGTACATACAACTGTACTGTGTGCAGTGAATAGTTAAGACAGCGCCTTGTGGTGACAAAAGGGACATTCTTGGCTGGTGGTTATATAGAGTGGTTGTTTGGGAGGTGAGTGGGTGAGATAGATCACCCATACTGGCTGGTGGTTATATAGAGTGGTTGTGTTGGGAGGTGAGTGGGTGAGATAGATCACCCATACTGGCTGGTGGTTATATAGAGTGGTTGTGTTGGAAGGTGAGTGAGTGAGATAGATCACCCATACTGGCTAGTGGTTATATAGAGTGGTTGTGTTGGAAGGTGAGTGAGTGAGATAGATCACCCATACTGGCTAGTGGTTATATAGAGTGGTTGTGTTGGAAGGTGAGTGAGTGAGATAGATCACCCATACTGACTGGTGGTTATATAGAGTGGTTGTGTTGGGAGGTGAGTGGGTGAGATAGATCACCCATACTGGCTAGTGGTTATATAGAGTGGTTGTGTTGGGAAGTGAGTGGATGAGATAGATCACCCATACTGGCTGGCCACTAACTACCCTGCAGAACTGCTTTGTTAAAAGCACATGCACTGTGCAGGACCACTCTGTCTTAACCATTTAGGACAGTGTGCAAGTTTATATCAGACACATAAACCTGAAGGGCTGTCTTAACCTCCACCATAGACATTTATTCCAAGGGATTACAATACATTATCTCAGTTTAGCACTCATAAAGTCCAGAGCTATATAAAGTATATAAAGGACACTGCAGAACTTTGTCTGGGGAAAAAACACATTCACAGCCACAAGGACCTGTTATAGGGTAGAGTAGTAAGACTGGGGGCCCTATCTTACACCCGGCGCAAAGCGGCGCTAACGCAAACGCAAGTGTCTTTGCTATCTTACACCTGGCGCTAGGTCCATAATAGCGCCTAACGCTTACGCCGTCAAACTAGCATGTTGACGGCGTAACTCTTGCGCCATCATTAGTGAACTGGGCGTGTTGGTCTTAAGATGAGGAGTAGCCAGGGTTCTTTTTGGCGTATTGCTATCTTGAGCCAGCAGAAAGCGCTTGCGCTAGAACCACCACAAACCTGGTCTAAAGTCATGTCGCAGTTGTTTACATGCTATTTTAACGGCGCATATAAGTGCGTCTACATAGGCATGTGCACAACGCGCATACCCTCCTGTCTGTTACACACAGGGGCGTGCACAGGCCTGACTAAAATATCTAGATCACAATGTGAAATATTATTATTGTGTAGGCTATATCAAAAATGCATAATAATAAAAGGTTCCATAGGTCCACATACCTTTCCCTCAGCGAAGGGAAACAATGCCACATTACATTGCTCTCAGCCCACTCCATCAACATCCAGGCGATGTGCGATGGTACGGGACAATGGCTATCCATTAAAAAGGAGCTGATAACACCTATAGCTATTAAGCTTAATGCGCGAATTGTCTTTGCACCTAATGCGTGAATTGTCATTCAATGGAAAACTCGCGCACGGCAATAGACGGGCATTTAAGTTCTGAAAATGCGCTTCAGATGTAATTACAATACAGCTCTGTTTATCTATGAATACAGCCTGTAAGTAAATAGAATGGTTTGTGACTGAAAAAAGTTCAAAACCTTGTCCAGTGAATATTGCATTTATTGTTTTTCAAATAGCCTAGGCTACAGCGAATTCGCTGTGCATAAGGTTTTTTTCGATAGCCTATGGTTAAAAAACGGAGATGTCACCATGTTAACTAAATTGTAACCTTAGCTATTCTTCGTCCTTCATATTTTTTTAAATTACAGTGACCAGGTTTCCATACTCTCACCGTTTAAAACCCAGCTGATTTCACCCGTTATTCCTTAACTGAACAAAACGATTTTAAAGAGAACTAAGCGTCTAATTAGAAACTAAAACAAATTTGCAGCACGTTACACAATTAATTCACAATTAATTTTAATGCCATTCTCTGCACGTGAGCTGCATGTTCTCAAGTCGCACGTTTCACGGTCTTCCTGGGAAAGTGGATTGTTTTAAAGGATTACGCTACGAGTAAAACAGGTTGGTCACATTTCCATAAACAGGACATTATTAAACAAGGGGAAATATGCGTGAACTTATGGGTTGCGAACCTGACAGCTTTATTGTAGGCTATTTAGTGTCATCATTAAGGCAAAATAACGGTATGTATGTTATTAATCAATATTAGCCTACTATGCAGGTAGTCTAATGAACTTTGGATGAAGCTTGAACTTCGAGAATTCCATGAGAACAGCCTCTTGGAATTGATGTTTGACACTTTCATTCCATAATCAAACGAAATTCGCTGAACAAGCAGGCTAATTTGGCGTTTTCTAAGGTGAGACTGAAGCCATTGATAGCTTATTCTCAGCTGTTGCAGGTCCTTTTAACGAAATTTAACCGCACATATTTTGTAAAATAACAGCCCTGTCTGGAATTACCGGGAACTCATAGGCTAATGGTTAGTCCGAATAATATTGATCATACTCCATTTAGCCTATTCCTTGATCACACTAAACACGCACGAGCATGTCTGTTTCGCCATCATAAGCAATCCGCCAAGGTGGATAAGCAGGCTTTTAAAGGGAATGGGATATGACATTTTGATTGGTTTATTGAATGTCACGCCCAAGACACACCTATAATTAATGAAGCGACTTGGTTCAGCCCAGTTGCGCCATGCGCCGTGCTTAGCGCCAAAAAAACACGCCGTTAAAATAGCAAAAGTGGACTTGGACACGCCCTAAATGGACTTAGCGCCATGCGCTTAGACTAAGCGCCAAGATCGCCAAGATAGGGCCCTGGGTGGTTTCTGGCAGAACAGACTGGATGTACTATGGCAGAACAGACCAATCAGCCTCCAGCTGTACCTAATCCCTCCTCTAGCAGAATGGACCAATCAGTCTCCAGCTTTACCCAATCCTTACTGTGGCATAACAGACCAATCACAGAGAGGGGCTTTCTCACTCAGCTCTGGCCCAGGGAGCAGTGCTCCAGTGAAATCGGAACAGTTAGACCAGGCACTGCATAGAGACATGGGCCTGTAATGTCCGCTGTAAAACCATGCTGTAATTGTATCCATGCTGTAATTACAAGGACAGCTGCCAAACATGATGCACACAAAAGAAAAGAAAAATGACCAAACTATTTCCCCGAAAGGCTGAAGTACCTGGTGAATGGCTAATGGCTTCGCTCTATGACAGAAACAGCAGCCAGTCCTCACAGAGCCGAGATGAATGGCTGTGCAAAATCCCTCCAGACCAGGGCAGGGTCTCTCTCACACACACACACACACACACACACACACACACACACACACACATACGCGCGCGCACACACACACACACACACGCACACGTACATGCACGCGCACACACACAAGCGCACACACTCACAAGCACGCAAATACACCTGCACACACACTCACAAGCACGCACACACACCTGCACACACACATATATGCGCACACTCACAAACACGCACGCACGCACGCACAAATGCATGCTCCTTACTGACAGAGAAGCAGAAATGATGGTGAAAATGGCAGCATAGTATAACACATCCCCCCTCCAGTTATCTTTGTTTAGTATCGCTCACCACCAAGGGTTGGCTTCTTTTGCTTTGAGGAGTAATGCCTTCATGTCACATTAAGTTTGTAAAAACTCTAAATGACAGCTCCAGTGATAGTTTTCAGCCCAACACGGAACCTCAAATTAATTATATTAAGAATAAATCCCAAACCCTATCACACTATTCTGATAAATAAGAGTGGAGGTGTAAACGGACCAGCTACTAGGGTCTTACTGAAACTGGCTAAGTGCTCCTTAAAGTTACCACGGTAACTACAGTAGGGTCAAAGATGCTGCAAACAACAGGGAATTTATTGTTTTAATTAACATAAAACTGTTGAACTGAATGGCTTTTATCCAAGGGGGAAATACCAAGAGAAAGGAGGATGGAAACTACCTTGTACTTTCAGAGGCAACAGTGTTGTGTATATATATACACACACACACAGAGACAGACAGGTGACAAATTAAAGGAAAGACCCCTACAGTCCGGTGGCTCTGTTATGCTGTGGGGGGGATTTTCCTGGCATGGTTTGGGTCCACTTGTCCCCTTGTCCCCTTAGAGGGAATAGTCACTGCAAATCAGTACAAAGTTATTCTGAGTGATCACCTTTATCCTATGATGAAACATTTCTATCCTGATGGGAGTGGTTTCTTCCAGGTTGACAATGCCCCCATCCACAGGGCATGAGGAGTCACTGAATTGTTTGAGGAGTATGAAAATGATGTGAATCATATGCTATAGCCTTCGCAGTGACCAGATCTCAACGCAATTGAAAACCTATGAGAGATTTTGGACCGATGTGCAAGACAGCCCTCTCCACCACCATCATCAAAACAGCAAATGAGGAAATATCTTTTGGAAGAATGTACGTATATATTATATATTAGTTCAGTTCAGCAGTTTTCCATAATTTTGGCAAACTGTACAAATATGACATCATGTGTATGTGCTCCCACAGTGATTCAGTTCAACTCTCATTTCTCATCTGTATCTTTATGTGAGGTGTTTTTTGTATGTGAGGTTTTTCCTCTTGCTTTAGGGCCGAATACAAAACACCTTAGAGGGGGAAAAAGTTTTTATAAATCAATGAAGGAGACCTTTTAATAATTAAAGTTATCAGCGATTTTCAGCGACGGCCCTCCCATGTGGCGTTTGAGGAAAGCTACAGCGAGCGTGAACACTGGAGCCACGCTGTATCCGGAGAGATAAGGCTTCACGGGATGAGGAGCGGTTGAAAGGGACAGCGTTTTCACAGGGGACGATTGTGACCGCTGCAATTCACGGGGGATAAACCGCAAGAGGGCCGCGGCTGAACAAGGCCGTATTTCACCCGTAAACGTTTCGCGCTTCGGTGAAGTCAGCAGCGTTTATGAGCTGAAAAATTTCCTGGCCTCCCAGAGACGTCATCATCACTCGTGACCAGGGGAGGTGAGCAGCTCTATGGCTGTCCGGCCTCCTGTCTCCAGTCCGCAAATCTTTCCTTTCTCTCACAGTGTAGCATTTCATTTTTATACAGGTGAGTACAAGAGCTGCATCTGAAGCTCACTAGCTGTGTATAGGCTGGCTTAGTAAGATTGTACAGAATATAAAAGCACCAACAGGTCACCCATACACTAATATCACCCAGGAGTGAGAGGAGCATGATTAAGTTTACACAGCTGGGTGCAAAATTGTTTTACCACATGATGTGTATACTCTGCATCTTTATCACCATCTATCTCGATCGCTATCGCTATATATCCCTATCTCTATCTCTATTGCCATCTATATCACTATATATCTATATTGCTATCTCTATATATCCCTATCTCTATCTATCTCTATTGCCATCTCTATCACTATATATCTATATTGCTATCTCTATCTCTATTGCCATCTATATCACTATATATCTATATTGCTATCTCTACATATCCCTATCTCTATCTCTATCGCCATTTCTATCGCTATATATCTCTATATATCCCGATTTCTATCTATCTTTATTGCTATCTCTATATATCCCTATCTCTATCTATCTCTATTGCCATGTCTATCACTATATATCTTTATTGCTATCTCTATATATCTCCATCACTATCTATCTTTATTGCTATCACTATCCCTCTCTCACACTCTCAGAGGAATGTGTATCACATAGATACATCACCCCTTCCCCCACCCAACTAGGAGATAATGACTTCTTTAGACGAGGCATGGTAAAAGGCAGACAGACAGGCTCCCTGTGGCCCCTGGTTCACACTGGCCAGATTAACACGAGTAATATAAAAGTGTTATCCAGCCCACTTTGCTCGGGTGGTCTGGATGCCTGAGGACTCTCCATTTTTGGAGACGGCACCAAAATTCAATTAAATGTACACCAGAGAGGTCTTTTTTTAGCACATCTTTTAATGTATCAATACTGCAGGGCTGGGTGGACCTCAATATCGGTTTAAAATAAGTCTGGTTATCTTCCCTTGATCTTTCAGTTTTTTGGGAGAAGGACAGCACAGTTGTACAGGCCGGCCCGACCAGTCTGAATGGCTTATTTGGCCGATGACTCTATTTTGGTGTCTCCATCCTCTCCTTTTCTTGAGAAGCCCTGCCAGCCCGGGGCCTGGTACCCCCCACGAGCCCCATGGGGGGCTTATAATATCCACCCCCCACCCACCGGGTTGTTCCGCACCGCTTGGCACAGAGTGTGCTCAAAACCCCAGACCCTTCTTTAATATGACCGATTGACTGGCCACTTTGTGTATGGAGAATTCCATACGAACCCGGATTCCCTGTATTCAATCAGGCACATCCACGTGATTTTAGTGAACAAAATCTATTTTTGATTTGAATGGGCTCCTTTGGTAAAGAGTGGAATGAAGTTCTAAAACCAAGCATTCTGCCATGTTTAACGCAGCTTTCTGTGTGCCATTTCAGTTTAACACATCGCACATTTGTACATCTTCGCATAGTGGATCATGATAGGTTCGACATATTTGCGGCATCACAAATTGTGCTCATACTTGCACGGTACAAACTGAGATTTCTGAGAAGTAAGGAGAAGCTCTCCCCCTACAATGGAGGAATGTGAAAACAGTGCACTGGTGTATAGTTAAAGGCATGCCTCCAAGAGGAGTTAACCATTATGATTTTGAGTGGAGGAGGTCTTTAATATTTTCCTTTAAAATATGTGGATTTCTCTTGTCCAAGAGCATTTTTTGAGGGAGGTTCTCTAAAAGGTTTCCTTGACATATTTAGAAATTTTCTTTCATATGACTATGAATTCATGTGAGAGTTCATGTTATTTATTTTAATAAAGATTTTATTTTAAACTGAAGGTTATTGATAAGAGGTTTGTTTTATATATTTGCCAGTTTGTGCGTTGATGCTATTCATTTTTATTTTAGTTGATTCAGTTAATAAAAATAATAATTATTATTATTATTATGTATTTTCCTATGTGAAATTTGTTTGCGTTGACTAGATAAAGCACTCTTTCTCTAAAACTGGTGGTGTTCAATCTTTGACCAACACTGAAAAATGGGGAATAAATATTGGCAGATAATACCTAGTAATCGGTATTAGCCACAAAATTGTAATATCAGTCGGGCCCGAGACAAAACCATTTTAAAAAATATGAAAATATTAAAAACAGGTCCTTCATTCTGAGAGAGCTCCTAGACTCATTACAATTCCACAGTATGTCGCAATCTGGAGTCAGTTCCATTTGAAATTCAATTAATGAACAATGAAAAATTCCTAGGATTCTCTATGGGTATTTTTTGTCAACCAATGAAATGAATTGAAATTAATTTGCGAAAATGTACTGAACTGAAATGGAACCGCCCCTGACCCTGGTACAGTGGTATAGCGTGGGTCTTCCTAACACACACTGCAGGGGAAACGAGCTGCCACTGCTTCTGGCTTATTATCTCCATTAAGAAGTGCTACAATCAAGCCTGGTGTGACAGGTGGAAAAAAGCACCTGCAGATGTCTTGGGGTGGAGACTGTTCGGCATCTTGTTTCTGTCTCAACTGAATTGTTTGTTCAGCTGTGTGTGCAGTTAATAATATGTTTTCACCACACGTCTGATAGACACAACTGTGCCCCATTAATTAAAATATGACCCCTTAGCCCCTCCCTTCTCTTCTAGTAATGTACTGAAATATACTTAGTAAAAGCCTAGCCTGAAAAGTTAATTTCAGTGGTGACATGCAATAAGAAAGCGGATTAGAAAAATCCTGTTGTTTATTTATGATTATTTATTTTTTATGTGCTGCAGAATATACTTCCACAGAATATTAAAAAGACTTCTTGCTAAACAGGTTGAAGTGCTTCCCAGAGAAAGAAGATGTTCACCTCACCAAACAAGTATTAGCAACAAATAAAGCAGTGAATATCCTCATGCTCTCCCATTATTAACATGCTCATGCTACTTTTCCACACAACCAAAACCTCATTATCATAATAACATGAGTATATTAGGAATGGATTATGTAATTGCATAATTAATTAGAGAATTATGGAGAATGCATCTCCCTTTCTAAAATAACTGTGGGCTTTCTGAGGAAAAGAAAGCGTTCAGTGCAAACTGACTTGAGTTATGATTCATAATTGGACACACTGCTGGGTTGAACAGAGTGTACCATTCAGTGCAATACGGAGCCCTTGTGTTAAAACAAAGCGTGCCCTGCAAGAGAGGGGTCTGCTGACAATCCAGGGGCCAAATCTCTGTCAGAACCACCCAGAACCCAAAAAGTCTTGCTCACACACCAGTCAGCAGCAGCATAGAAAACCCAGACATATTCCAGTAAAATAGGTAATAAAAATGTGATCTCAGCACATTTGTAATTTTCAAAAACATGACCATGCTTTTGCTAAACACACGCGCGCAAACTCTCTCTCTCACACTCACACCCACACCAAGGGCCCAAAACCGGCTGACTTCCTGGTCTTGTTGAGAGTGTTCCACTCTGGTGGCCACTGCGGTTGGCTCCAGTATAGGTCTTTCAGCCCCGTTTTCCAATGCAAGTCAATGGTACCAAATACGGTCAAAATACAAAGTTTCCCACAAGAACATGTAGTCGCAATAGGTGCTTCAATAGTACTTTCAATTTGTCAAAGATAAGCCTGCAAAAGGAAACCATTGGTTCCCTCAGTACAGCTTGGGTCAGGATAGGATAGCTAATGCATATGATTGTTATTTCATGCATACAGCTAATGCTCTTCCAGAACATTCCTAAAGTCTTACAGTTTGTGAAACAGCAGGGAAAACGCAAGATAGGGCCACATTCCATAAATGGGTGGAACCCGTTTTTCTGTGTGCTACACAACAGCTTCAAAGTCCAGGACACTCAGGTGGCTGAGGCAGCTCTTAAAGGTGAAGACCCCAAGCAAAGACTGTCACAGATATTTCTGAAGAGCTCTCAGCCCACTCGCATTAGTGCTGTCTGCACTGGACACTGAGTGACAGGAGGCATTTCTGCATTGTTAAAATGCACTTGTAATGTGTTTAAAAGGATCTTTGTTCACTTTGCTGAAGTGACATTTCATTAGGCAGGAGACATTCGACCCTCCTTCATTTCCTCTCCATTTTTTCATAGACTGTAATTTGAAGCTGTCATAAACAGGTCTTAATCACAGACCTTTCCAAATGTCAGGTTCCATCAAATTATGTGACAGTTTCCCTGAAAGCTGCTCTTCAGAAACATATTTTTTAAAAATTTAATAAAATAAGAAATGACGGTAGCATCTATATTATTGTGTATTCTGATCATGCAATGCCACAGCAAGCAAGGGTCAGAAGCAAAAACCTTAACCTTAAGTACACATGAATCTTCAATATACAAAAAAACCCAGTGGAGAGTCACATGGCAGAAAGAATGCGTCTTAGTCAAACTGCACAATTCTTGGACACATTTCCTATATATAATTCATAAAGACTGAAATTATTTTTTTCTTAATTGAAATACATCCTGCAACCAACTTGTAACATCTCTTCCCTCACCACTCAGAAGAGGGCTCTTTCATTCATTTCAACCGTTTTCATCTCCAAATGACTGGGGCTTTCTGAGAACAGGTCTGTAGCCCCTTTCTCACAGAAGGTTCCAGAAGTGGAGTGTGTAAATAACATTGTTATTCTCATCACATGTCCCAGACAAAAGTTCTACCTGCAGCCTTAATCTTCTTACCAATGCCTGCTATATTCCCCATTGTGCTTGAACATAGCAAGGGGGTTAGTCTGAGTTTGAAAAATGCGGTCTATGTTTCTTTTTTCTAATTACTTTTCCCCCATTTTATGCAGGCACCAGATCGACCGACTTTGGATAAACATGTCTGCAAAATGAACATAACGTACTGTAAAATGGCATATAGAAGATGGCCTTGACTGTAATGGATTTTGTAATGAACAGGAAAGTATTTTTCTGTGGAAGTGAGGTAAAGTGTTGAGGGAGCCTGGAAAGCAGAGTATTCCTCGTATAGGGACAGCAGCTGTCGGAGCAGAATGCAGCCACATTGAGAAAGCCCAGAATTCCACTTTATTTGTACAGGGATGCTGTCATACTCTTTACAGAGAAAAGGGAAATAAGAAAATTGGAAAAGCCTGAGCAGTGGGTAGAAAAAAAAAAACTCAAGCAGTGGCAAAAAAAGAAGAAATATTGGGAGGAACTGTGGTATAGAGAGGGAGCCTCCAGAAGCTGGCACGGTGTCATAGTGTAATGGGGAATCTATCAGAGCAAATAATCACAGTGGTAGGACAGACTATAGCCTGAGGTACTAAACTATGTGGTAAAATGGACAGTCCAAGCAAAGAAAGTGTATTAATATGCAGCTCAGAAGAGCTAGGCCTCTAGTCCTTCAGGCTGCATCATGGCATGGGCTTGAACCAGGACAGTCGGGACATGAGTTCAGAGAGAAACTGCTCGTGTCAATACACACACATGCGAGCATGCACACATACACACAGACGCCTCAACTGCTAAACCTACACTTGTTTTCTTTAATACCCATTGCATCTATTTAAATTCAGTTTGATTACTTAATACCATGGATATGCTGCAGTATTTTTAAATGTTGTACAGGGGCATGTTAGTTTTTGTTAGAAGTACTAGAAAAGGCCCACATTAAAAATGAGAACAGTTGTACACAAAAAAAATTGTTTTAGTAATAATAAACAGTTTGCATCTGAGGCATTTCAAAACTAAAAAAGATAAATAAAATAAGTGGTAAATGTCATATACAAGGTTCATATGACTATATTTTATCATGGCCATTTGTTTAAAAGTATTTTCTGTGATGTTTTGCAGTTTTTAAATGTCGGTCTATTGTTATTAACTTCTTTGCGTAATTTATTGTTAAAGTTGTGCGAAATAAAATCAATACCAGGCGGATACTGCTTCACTCATTTGCTCAAAGACATGCTTTTCAAAGCATCAAAAACTCCCATCCCATGTCTCTTTCCTTCTGACACCCCATTTTAGAGCAACTAATTGTTTTATAAATGTCTCAATTAGAAACTCAATTGTATGATTAGTCACTTGACTGTACCGTTGGAGAGTTTATGGGGACCCCTGGAGAACAACCATTGAAATACAATGTATAAAGTCCTGCAATAATTTTACTCAACATTTGTCCACTTTATAGATTTCTAATTTGTCTAAAATGGTTTGATTTGGCGCTAGAAGAATCAGTGGGGACCATGATTAAACAGAAACAGATGGTGGACTTACATGTGTGTGCTGTCAGTAGACACATTCCTAGTAAAAATTAATTTTAGGGAAACATTGGTAATGCTCCCTGAATATGACAAATGTAAAAATAATAATAATAAAAAAAGTGCTATTCAAACCATACTTGAACTCATTTATACTTCAGTTGAGAAATACTCCATAACGTAGCACATCTCAAGTGATACCTTGGTGAGAAAGGGATTCTGGTATTTTCTAAAATGCAACCATCTCCTGGAGCAGGTCTGAAATGTTATCTTTTCTCTTTCTAGCTCTGCAACATTATATGTTCAGATAAGAGTGTCAATTTTTTGTTCTCTCTTTTATTTTGTCAAATTACCCATTTCACCTTTGGCGGTATAAAGGCACTTAGAGCAGTAGTGAAGTTGAAGAGAAATTTACAGGGACTCCCTTTCAATTTTATACTGTAACAATATTCCCTGATTTAAAAAAAAAAAAGATAAAGAATACTTTTATTTATTTTTTTGGAATTGGAGATTGTGACGAGCGATCAGAAATGCTGCTCAGTAGATAAGGCTTTCAGCCGATAGCCTTGCCAAGAGGATAACCCTGGCTTTTTATCTCCAACAGGTAATTATTCCTAGTGTCAGCGCTCGTGCCTCCTCGGCTAAATCGATCCCACAGGCTTTGTATCCAGCACCGTTAAATCTCAGTCTCTTAAGGTGCAGCTATTGCACAAAAAGTCATCTTTCAGCTTCAGCTCGCCGCCGTAAGATTCTGAGACAGTTAACGGCACTGACGGGGGGGGGGGGGGTTGTTTATCAGGGCCTTATCTGCCCCCTCTGCATGCAGCTGCGGACCGCCGGGCCACAATTGCGTTGCGCTCCAGCGTCCTGCCTGACATGGGGTTGGCAGTGCGGCGGCAGCCTTTTATTAACAACGCTAATAGTTTTGTACCAGCGGTGGGCCCGTGTCACTCAAGCGCCCCGCTGGGTACAGATGGCACATTGTCTGTGCTTTCCCGAAACGCTCACATACAGCCAGCTACTGCTTTTTCCTGTTTGTGTGTCTTTCTTTTTTTTAAAGCATCATCAATTCATAAAGTCAACATAAGACTGGCTGAACGTACAGGGAGCTCCCCTGAAATGCAAGAAAAGTACAGCTGGATAGATAGCACACCTGAGAGAGCAAAGCTTGATAGATATCACAGCTGGATAGATAGCACACTTGCGAGACAGCACACCTGGATAGATAGCATAATTGAGTTCGAGCAATGCTAGCCTTGGTGGCGGAGCGCGCGGTTATGTTGTGTTGAAGGTGTGCCCCGTGGTCAAATCAAGGGAGGCTCAAAACACGACTTCCCAACATGCACAGACACACCTTTCTGCAGGAATCTCTCCACCCCTCCTGTTTATCAGGTAGTCCGACACTACTTTCTGCTACACTTCACATCTTCATTAAATAAGCAAAACCAAGGGCTGCCGGGTGCCTCATCCTGTTAAGGGCCCACGGTCTGGTATCTGTTACGCCTCCGTTCCAGTGTTCGGTATCAAACCCAGACAGTGGCAGTTCTGAATGTAGGAGAATGTCTCGCAGCGCGACGGACAATTTTATATTGCATCACCGAGAGATGGGAGGGTTTCAGTCGGCCGGGATGACGTCATCTCATTGCACACAACAGCGACCGCCCCCCCCCCCCCCACCCCACCCCCCTGCACAGAAAGTGCCTTCCTCTGGCTTCGCAAGCACAACACGGAAAGGAACTGCAGTGTGATGAGAAGCGCCGGGAAATTAATTATAAGTGAATTCGTAAGTGAAGGAGGGCAAGAGCGCAAACAAATGCGCCAGCACCATAGGTCACCTCATGGAGTCAAACAAACTTGCTTCCTTTCGGACCAACCCAACCGCCCCCCTCCCTCCCTCCCTCCCTCCCCAGAACGACGAACGCTCATTTAGATGAAAATGGCCTTCAGTTTCCAGGAAGGAAAAATCTTCATCTGAATTTCAGCAGGTGGGTGTCTTTCTAATAGAGCGCAGGCCATCATCATCAGTCATAATCTACTTGTCCGCCACATGAACTCACCCCCTAGGTTTCGACATCGATATTCCTCTCTTCTAACTGTCCCACTTGTAATGTTTACTCAGTTGGGAAGATCATAATAGCTGCACGCTGTCAAGATGCCTGAGAGGGGCGCTGTAGAGTGTGCTGGGGGGAGGGGTGGGGGACCATGGCTCAGCTCAAAAGGTAAAGTTGAGCAACATTTGAAAGCGGGCACCTCGATGCTTCATTTCCCTCCCACAGGCAGAATTTGGCCCCCGCCCCCCTCACTGCGGGTATTGATTCTGCCACTTGTTTAAGGACGAGTAGCTTCTTGCTTCTCGGGTGTGGTGAGATGGAAGCTGTGTGACATGGCAGGCATCCATAAACAGCATGATCACGTCTCAAAGGATCATCTCCAAATCAAAGCAAAAGTGACGTGATCCAGAGGACTGCGCCCAGCGCACGAAACGCACAAAACACCGCATTCACGGCGTTGCGGAGAAGAGCACTGGCTTCGCCCCGTTAGCTGGGGATCGAGGCACCAGCACTTATAGCAAGCTAAAGACAACTCAGTTACTGAAGATTGCCTCCTCTAAAAATGTCTATTGCCCAATTGCCCAGTCTTTTTTTAAAGCATCTATTTATTAAGTGGTGAAACAAAAGAAGAAAATAGTTTTGAAGTAGGAACCAAATGAAAGATGTTCTTAATTTCCTATTCTCTCAAGTTTGAGTTCAGGCACCCCCCCCCCCCCCCCCCCCCCCCTTTCTGGATTTTGACCCATGGTAACCCAATCAGGCTTTTATAAACTCGAAATAAAATTATCTCAATTAAATAAATAAATTAAAGGGCTGCTGGATGGCTCATCCTGTTCCAGTGTGTGGATGGGACCTACAGTCTGGTATCTGTTAAGGCGCTGTTCCTGTGTGTGGATGGGCCCCACAGCCTGGTATCTGTAAGGCACTGTTCCAGTGTGTGGATGGGACCCACGGTCTGGTATCTGTTAAGGCACTGTTCCTGTGTGTGGAAGGGCCCCACAGCCTGGTATCTGTTAAGGCTCTGTTCCTGTGTGTGGATGGGCTCCACAGTCTGGTAACTGTTAAGGCACTGTTCCTGTGTGTGGATGGGCTCCACAGTCTGGTATCTGTTAAGGCTCTGTTCCTGTGTGTGGAGGGGCCCCACAGCCTGGTATCTGTTAAGGCTCTGTTCCTGTGTGTGGATGGGCTCCACAGTCTGGTATCTGTTAAGGCACTGTTCCTGTGTGTGGATGGGCTCCACAGTCTGGTATCTGTTAAGGCTCTGTTCCAGTGTGTGGATGGGCCCCACAGACCGGTATCTGTTAAGGCACTGTTCCAGTGTGTGGATGGGAACCACAGTCTGGTATCTGTTACCACAGTCTGGTATCTGTTAAGGCTCTGTTCCAGTGTGTGGATGGGACCCACGGTCTGGTATCTGTTAAGGCACTGTTCCAGTGTGTGGATGGGCCCCACAGACCGGTATCTGTTAAGGCACTGTTCCAGTGTGTGGATGGGAACCACAGTCTGGTATCTGTTAAGGCTCTGTTACAGTGTGTGGACGGGCCACGCAATCTGGTATCTGTTAAGGCTCTGTTCCAGTGTCTGGATGGGACCCACGGTCTGGTATCCGTTAAGGCTCTGTTCCAGTGTGTGGATGGGCCCCACAGTCTGGCATTCCCAGCATGCTCTGCTCCACAATGATTTAAAGACAAATAAGAGGTGGGAAGAGCTCAGGCATCCTTCAAAACGTCCAGCTTGATGCAATGAATGGCGAACACTGGAAAGCAGACGAGGAGCTGACCGGGCTTTAAAATGCGTACTTCCATGAATGACACACATAACAGGCTTTGAAAGACAGCAGCCAAATCCAATCAGGACATGACAGCAGGGCCACACGGACCCGGTTTAATCCCACAGCCCATGTGGGACTGCTGTAAAGCAGCAGGTAAGCAAGGAAAATCCGGGCCGTCCCGTCCGCTTTTCAACCCCCCCTTCAACCTTATTCACAGGTGTGGGTGGAGGACTGCTGAGCCCATTCCCAAACTGCTTTCCTCGGACATTTAAACCATTAAAACCGTGCAAATAAAACATGAGGGGCGGGTCAAAGAAAACGTACTTTGTGGGTAAAGGGCTCAAAGTTTGTGAACTCCTGCTCCACATGGTGCCTTTGTTACCCCATAACATTTCCAGGCATGCAAAATACAAGCTTAAACTGATACCTTTGTGCATGGTGTGTGTGATAAATTAATTCCCCATTTTGTTTCAGATCTAAAAACAAAAAAAAATTATGTCAAAAACTGGACACAGACAAGCAGAGAGCCTTTTTCATACATAATTTTATCGATGGCCTGTCAACTTCTCGGAAAAAAAAAAAAACAGGAATCTTCCCTATTAGCTCATGTAAGGAATGTGGTCTTCTCTACCTTAAACTCACACAATCACATCTGAGCCAACTGTAATCATTTTCTGTCTACTGTCTCCTGCATATTGCAGCTATCCTGCCAAATCTCTTGCATTCTTTCCTGGGCATTCAAATGCATGATTTATTAAATGGGATTCCTAAAGTAGCCTTCATTCCTGTCACGCATTAAATAGCCTAAGAATAGTTTGTCAGGCAAGGACTTAAAATTGAGAAAACAAACAGCTGCTTTATTTATGTGGAGCATGCATGCATGCATGCGGCGTATTGTAGACACAATATAGCAGGATGTGTATGGATGCATGGGGGTGTATGGACGCTGAAATGATGAACTAGCTTGCAGAAGTATAGCGAGGGACCTTGACCCAACACAGCAGGCTGGATGGGGAGAGGAATGACTCACGGCTACTAGGTGGCCCTTCCTGTTTTTGAAGCAGCGTGCATTTTCCAGCACACCCTCACAGCTCCCAGACTATAATTAATGTGCAAGATCTACATACGGTCTTACACTAGTAACTGATTAATTTTCTTTCTGTATAAAATCAGATGCTGAAAATTCTGTAGAACCCCCTCCACACACCCTCTCTCCATGAACACTGAAAAATGTATTAATTAACTCATTGGTGGGGTGGTGCCCCAGACATGTAAATTACATCATACACATGAGGGACATTCATTGCATTTCTTTTGAGATCCCATGCTATGCCAGGGTAGACATGTGCCCACTGTGACTTCAGTCACCTTTCAGCAATGTCAAGCACAATACTCAAGCACTCAACCTTAAAAGAGCACTCCTTCTCACCCTAGAACAATGCCAAAGTCTCTGATATTCCATACACTTTTAATAAAACTACTAATTACATTAAACTATAAGATATGTTTTATAAGATAATTTCATACCAATTAGATCCTCTAAATAATCCAAATATGTGGCAGCAGTGTCAAAACTGTCTCTAAAGACTCTCCGCTTAATAAAAGCTTTGGTGATTTGCCTTAGAGAAACCCTTTGTGAATTATGTAAGTACAAAGTCGGTGGAACATAAATGAATGTGTGTTAAATAGAGTATTAAGATTTAAGAACATAATTAATAACTGTAATTGACATGCTTCTCGGTCACTTGACTTCAAAAGCAAACCCTGTGAGATGATCAGTTGAAAGGAACCCAAACTTGACTCTCATGCGTTATGACACAACATCCATCTTTAATGCTACTGAATACACACATACAGTGAGCACCATAATTCATTGGACAGTGACACATTTTTTGTTATTTTTGTTCTGTACTCTAGCACTTTGAGTTTGAAAGGATACAATGACAATGTGGTTGAAGTGCAGACTGTCAGCTTTAATTTGAGGGTATGGTCATCCATATTGGATGACCCGTTCGCAAATTATAGAAACTTTTGTCCATAGCCCCCCCCCCATTTTTGGGCATCAAAAAATATTGGACAGTTTAACATAATGTAGAATAAAGTAATAATTTTGAATATTTGGTCGCATATCCTTTGCATGCCATGACTTCCTGATGTCTGTGACCCAACAATATCAAAGGACTCTTGATATCTTATTTTCTGGTACTCTTACAAGCGATACTATAACTTCTCTTCATTTGAATGGATCTCATGGGAATTGGCGGGTGGGACTAGATTTAGCTGTAAATTATGCTGGAACAGTATGGAATACATTCTTTGGCGAAATGGCTGTAAGTCATCTGAGGTATCAAACGAGCCTCAAGCCATCACTCTGCTGCCAGATATGCAGTAGATATGGATGGACCACTTTAAGGGTTGTTTCTCCTGACAAATTTTCCTACTGAACTCTATGAAAAAATAAGTCAGGAGAAGAAACCCTTCAAGTTATCCATCCATACCAAACCATTGATGACTTACAGCCATTTAGCCAACCGTGTGTTCCATACTGTTCCAGTGTAATTTACAGCCAATTCTAGTCCCACCACCCAATTCCCATAGAGATTCATTGAAATGCAGAGAGGTTATATTATTGCTTTTAAGAGTACCAGAAAATAAAATATCAATATTTTTATATTGTTGGGTCACAGACATCAGGAAGTCATGGCATGCAAAGGATTATGCGACCAAATACTCAAAATTATTACTTTATTCTACATTATGTTAAACTGTCCAATATGTTTTGATGCCCGAAAATGGGGGGGGGGGGGGGGGGGGGGGACTATGCGACTATGTACAAAAGGTCCTATAATTTTTAAAGGGTTCATCCGATATGGATGAAAATACCCTCAAATTAAACCTGACAGTCTGCACTTCAACCTCATTGTCATCACAAAACAGGGAAATCAGCGCTCTCCAGGTAAGCCACAGGTCCGGACCACATATTGTTTACAGCCCCTTATGTTCCTTATAGAAGATGCCCCCATGCTAAATACCACCTGTAACAGTCCCACCCATTTATTCCCCTGCCTATCCGGGAGTAGTTTTATCTAGCTGACTGCATCATTCCTCCTTACCGCCTGTCATTCACAGGAAGTATCCAATGATAAGCCAGGCATGACACAATAGGTTGCACCCAGGTTCCTTTAAAAGCACACACCATCCGGTGTCATAATGCTTACAGTAGCTCTGGCTGCACCCAAACAAGTGCAAATCAAAAAAGGCGTAAATGGCACATGACAGTTTGTCTTCACTGCGCCTCAAAACATGGAAAATATAGGACGTGAAACATGAATACCTGCACTTAAAACGTACAGGCATTTGTGCAACTAGCGGTGCGTACGCTGCTCTCCAACGCCGATGAAAGGGCCTACGATAAAGAATGTTGTTCCACAGAGCAGCTCTTGCGCTACGATTATGCCTCCTTGTTCCTACATGATTACATGGCACACACTCCCTTCAGAGCCACGGTTCCTCCCCACAATGTTTTGGGTTTGAACTTACGCTACCAGCACTGCGATGCAACCAATACATCACAATGAGACATACAGGAACGTATAAGACTGAATATTTATTACCACAAATGACCAGAGAAATACCTTATTTAGTTCAACCTGCATTCAAGCTCCAGCGCTTTCCTAGAGCCAGATTCAGAGTTGAGATGAGCACGCACAAATGGGACTTACTCCCGAAATTCCGCGTAGCTTAAGCTATTTGTGATACAGACATTTGACTTATCCGCTGTTTTAAGTGTCTCTCCAGTAGATACGCGGCATTACGCGCGCGGGGTGGAAATTTCACTTAATAACTTTTTTATGTCTAGCGCCACCAATAGATTATTATGAAAAATAGAGCATCTTTTGCAAAAATGGATATTAGAATGAGTGCATGTTATTTGAAAAAATATTGGTTTTATTTTCCTTTGCCTAGCCTACTGTCATAAAAAGAAAAATATGTAAAAGTAGGCTATGATTGACTGTCTGGTATATAATACCACACCAATATTAGATGGATTCGTTGAGAGACAGTGTTTGGATCATAATCACTTTGACAGAGAGACGATGTTGTAGCCTACTTGTGTGAGCACAATCTATCTTCTTCCTGGCCACATCCTTCCAGCATGTGACAGATGCCCTCAAAAAATAGATAAATAAGTGGTTGCAAGTAATGGGCTATTATTAAGTATATGTGACTTCAACTGGTTAAATTGAAGACGTCGCATCTAGACTATTATGTTACCGTACATTACTTTAGGTAGGCTAAATCGTAAAAAAAAATATTTATTAATTTTTTTAAAGTAAATCCAACGATTTATTTGTTTACTTAATAATATTGCGTGCAACCACGATCCAGCGATTATTTTTTTGATTGTGTGATGGGTATATCCCAATCATCAATAGAAGCTATGATCATTTTATCAATGTGAATACGTTCACTGCATGCCTAATACCCCATCACGCAAGAGCAACTACGATGCACAAAGGCAGGATTTTCCAAAAGGCAAATGCGGCTATTAAAGGCACTGTCACTGACACGGTGAAAAACGCATAACCACACAAACATTTTTTTAGTAGATACCTGGCAACCCGGGGGGTAGGCACAAGAAACAGGTAATTAGAATATCATGCCCTGTACCACCCACATTTTGAGATAAGCACCAGCGCAACACAAGTTAGAATACGGCGTAAGTCAGCTCGCGTTAAATCCACGCAGGAGAGGCCATCTCTGAATCCGGCCCCTAGTACTTATAAACCTGCATTTGCTTTAATAATGGGTAGATAGGTCACTATATGTACGTATGCAGACAATTGAGAGAAAAAAACTTCGAAAAAGTGTAAATAATTTATTCCTGATAAAGTGTTTATTTTATTTTATTTTTTTATTTGAGAAGCAAAGGTTTATCTTCCTACATTGTATCCTGGGAGATGAGCAGTCAACAGCTGGCCTCTCTCATATGCTTGGACCACAGCAGCTCATGCATACGCTGGAGATGTGAAGTGCAGAGGTGACACTGTTCTAAATTAGTTTTTTTTAGTTTTTTTTTATACGTTTCTTTTTTTTAAGGCAGAGAAATGGTCCCCCTCTGTCCCTTTCAGTTAGGACCCCTAGCTCATTGTATACCGGATGCACCCACACAGGGGAGCCTGACTCTCTGCTAGATTAATCCTGCTGTTCAGAAGCATAATAAGCACTGAGCCTTGCCTGGGGTGATCCCCACTGCCCTGCACAGTGAAGAACAGCCCCCTCACAAGAACGGACAATGATATGGCCTAAGCAGCGAGACCCATTAAAAGCTCCTATTCAAACACACGCACGCACGCAGCCACACATCCAGGCAGGCCGAATTCCTTCACCTCACTCTTGTCAACTCTGGCTGGAAGAACAGCCTTTCAGATTCCCCTCTCCTCTCTCATGTTCTTCCAACCGTGCTGCTGGTGGCTAACAGGCTAATAGACACAGCTAAATTGGGCCAGACTCCTACAAGAACACTTTCCCCTCCCATCGCATAGCCTAGCCGTAGCAGAGATACAGGCAGCCCTCAGGTTCCCGTGGAGACGAGGGCCTGCCCACCTCTGACGGCGAGAGCACCTGCAGCGCGGAGACGTCATAAATATTAAACTGTTGGTTTGCATTAATCCGACACCTGTGATAAATCAAAATTAAGTGCCATGTATGGGCTTGATTCCCAACATGAAGCATTTGCCTTGGGGTAAAGGCACTCCTTTCATATCGGAATACATAAAGGCTGGGAATAAGTGCGGGAGGGGGGAGGGGGGAGGGGGGGAGGGAGTGTGGCATTATAAGGAGGCCTTAAATAAAGCGTACATCTTCTCACGGTTTCCCCTCAGACGGGCAGGTCTGCACAGAGCCCCTCCCAGTTCCCTTCAACGATAACCATTTCACCCAGACAAATTTGGCACGGTCCCGAGTGTGGGGGCCTCAGATATACACTCACAGATGAAGTCAGGGCCTCTGAATGATGGACTGTAATAAATATTGCAGGGGCTAAGGGAGGTCTTCTCTCAAATGCTGCGCTGCTGTGATTGATAGCTTGCTGCTCTCCGCTACGCAAACCGAGGATGTGAAGGGGGGTGCTTCAAGGTGCACATCGAAGGCTCCAAGGCAATTTCCCAGTACAAATAAGAGAGCGGAGCTCTGGACGTGACAATTTACTGGGGAGACAGCAAGCGCAGCATAAATGCACTCTGGTTTCCCTGCAAGACAATAACTGCTTTACAGTATATTACATTTAAATGAAGAGGATTCAACTGAACAGACACCAGAAATACAGCCACTGCAGTTAAAATTAAATGCCCTTTAAACAGTTTGAGTAAAATTTAAATACGGCTACTTTTTTTCAGTTATACAATCTGGCAGAGCCAACAGAAAAATAAATACCTGAGGAAGCCAACAAATCATTTCAAATCAGCAAAACAGGAAGTTTCCCATTAAAAATAAATAAATCCATAATTGAGTTATGATAGCTGACAATAACCAAGGGCGCTCCCCTCTGAGCTTTCAAACATCAGTCACATCAGTCTTTTTTTAGAATTACAGGAACTTATCCCTATTGTGCCAAAATATTTTGAAGAATAAAATGTAACAATTAAGCTGAAACAAAAAAGTTAGCTACCCCCTGTCAAAATACGGTGTGGTCCGAAAAACCCAGTTGTAGAGTCTACGTCATTTAAAATTAAGGAAATATTTAATTTGAATTAAATAACCCATGGACTTGATCGAGAACGCATTCGGGCAGTTCTGTGGAACAGCTGTTCAGAATTTCCCACTGCAACACGTAGCTTACTTCCATCAAGGGGATACATCCGTTATCATAAGTGGTTAACTCATAATTGTCTAAGAAATCTAAACCGGATTTGTCCTTATGAAACGCAGCCAGTGACCGTCATGACAGTGTAGGGTAGCCTACGACAAGAGGTTATGTTTATATTTTCATGAAGTGTTCAATGACTAAATTCGCCTTTGAGGGATTAGCAAAAACAAATACAATATTGTGGAATGATTCTTATTAATCATCCAAATAAACAAAAAAATAAATAGCTACTTCAGGCAAGTGGATTACGGGCCCTGTTAGCACCGTTAAACTTTTGCCCATTTCTCCTCATAGTTACAAAGACGCCTGACTGCTTACAACTTAAGTTCCAAATGGCATCTTCACAACCTTCTTTAAAACACGCCATTAGTTTAAATGGTGTCTAATTACATTAGGCACTATGGCCATTAATTCGATAACTAGACATCTCTGCTCTAGCGAAGCCTAAATGATCAGAAAAAATGTATGAACTACTTAAACCAAAGCCAATAAGCAGCCTATATTTCGCCTTTCTCCTTCTTATTTATTTATTTAGCCTTTTCTCCCCTTCTTGAACTTGCGTGTTCCTAGAAATGCACGTCTGGGTCGCTGCTAGGCTACTGTATATAGCAGGTGTCAATCCAGCCACTCCAGATATCAGTCAGCACTTAGATAAACAATTAAACCAGAAACACAAAAAAATCCAACTCTACACTCTCTTTTTCTGTTAATATATAACCAAGTTAGAAAATGAACATGTTTCTGGAAAATGTGAAATTCATGTGCTTCCTAAATATATTTTGCATGCAAGCAAAACAAGCACGGTGGCAAGCGTGCTTATTAAAAATTCAACAAAATATGGTGTGCTTTTATCTTGCAGGCTCATCAACTGCAGCGGGCTTTCGTTTATTTTTCCCAAGTCACTATACAGAGTTGATCAAATCAGATGACGATATGCTATCAAGGGAAAAGAAGGAAGATTCGGCGGGCTAACAAGGAAAGGTGGCTATAGTTCTGGTGGAATTTATTTTATTTTAATTATCGATTATTTTAATCTTAGTATCATTTGTGGAAGGCTAGCCTAGCCTACTTCTTAAGTTCTGTATATGTGAAGATCGGTGTCGGACAACAAACAAGTGGAGCAAAAGCACGTGAAAATTCTTATTCGTTTTCACAGAGAACTGAGGTTTTGTATGACCAAAGATGTCCTCGGAGCGGAATACAATTCCCCTTCTCATTCCTTTCTTTATGGCGCAGTGAGACCAACACACATGGACGTTGTGGACATACTATCGGTAGCGAGCAGGCTAAAGTATACACACGTTACGGGATCACATCAGCTTTAATAAATATTTCATTTTTTAAATTAACTAAATCTTACCTCGATGTAGGATGTTTATTGCAAGTTCAAGCAATGACTTTAGGCTCCCATGAATACCATCATCCGCTTTTGAAGATCGCTTCCTATCGATCTTGCATTCGAGATTAGTGATCCACCTTAAAAATGACACAAAAACTTAATCCTCCGAAGCTCTTATAACTGTGTAGCTACAGAGCAATTTCCGACGTTGAAACAACTAAATCGGCTTTTTGTTCGTCTCTGAAATTATATGTTGCCAGCTTGTATCTATGTACGGCGCACCCACTGACTATAATGTGGTAAGATTTAAGATATACTCTTCTATTATTTGAGATTGAGAGGTGTGTGTGTTTTCTTTTCTCTCTCTCTCGCTCTCCTCTCTTTTTAAGGCGGGGCTTTGGTTCATACAAACCAATGACACAATCCCACATGAGCCGACCTCGCCCCCCTGCACACATTCATCCACCAGATTTACTCGGGCATTAGGTCGTCCTCCTGGGAGAGTGTTCGAGGGAGCAGAAATTGCCGTAAAGGTAGCAAGCAGGATCACGCAAAGGTGCTGCAGCTTGTAGTTGCTCATGGACAAAATTCACTTGCAATCAAACACTACCCTCATGGGGTAGTTTGTACTGTCAACCTGTGCTCCTACCATTTTTGTTGAATGTGCAAGTGATAACTACACTTAATGACAATTAAATTATCCATCTGGCTATAGTCAAGTATAGTCCCTAACTGAACTCATAAGATATTCGATTTCCTTAAAAGAAGCACCAGGTCAAAAGTAAATTAAAACCAATTGCTTTTCCCAATGAAAGTTGTGTTGATACATTGTTTTCAAAAGTTCAGCAACTTTTAAGCAGTCCAGGAGCAGGTGCTTTTTAACAGAACAATAATATAATTAAGGGTGATTATTTTTCTGGACTTTGCATGCTTACAATTATGCTACAACTTCAGTCCTACATGGTGGAGATCATTTTGAAGTTGAAGTGACAGAAGAACACTTTTTTTCTGAAAAGAGATTATGAGAGGTGAAGTAAATTTTAGGAAATGGAGCACCAGCTCTGGACAGCATATCACATGAGCAGTTCACAATAGTTCACAATGCTCCCCTGTGTCAATGGGGGTGTGACGCCATACTCTATCCAGAGAACTGATCTCTCCTGTCCTGTCCTAGATAGCAATTGCATTTTCAGCCAAACTGAAAGTAACAATTATTTTAAACATGTATACTTATGTATTTAGATAAGATATGAGCAAAATATTTGGCTGCACTGCCATTACCCAGCATAATTAATGCCAGTGCAGCCAGACAGAAAGGTCTAGACAATTTCCTTGATATTATTTAATGTGAAATTCTTGATATTTTCATTTGTTTTGCAGCATTTGTTGCACCCACCACTTTATAGTGATGCAGACAGGGCCATTTTCTCCATACAAAGGCAAGACTCCCTGACTTTCACTTGTAATTCTTGTCCACCATCGTTATTTTCATCAACTTTTTTATATTGTGTATCATCCAGTACTCCTTGCTCACACAAACTGTCAACTGTCCACAATGAAGGGGGTGCATAGGTAGGAGAAGGGCATGTATATCTCTGATTCTCCATTGTTTTGTGTAACCTTGCCATGTAGATTTTTTTTTTTTACATGCGATTCAAGCAATTAAACACTATGCAATCTGATAGGAAAAAATACAAGCATCTAGTTTTGCTATTATTTTTTTAAATATCTATATTGGATATTTTTAATATATACTTTAATTTCCAAATAGTGATGTCAGAATGTTAATCTGGTCAGAGATTAATAAATTACTATATTAATCCATGTATTTCTTTTGTTCTTGAGGGTTAAACTGGATTTCATTAATTAATTGGCACAGTTAATGTAGATGTAATTCATTTCCTATAATGTGTATTAGGATATTAATACATTATTCCCTGTGGTGAATATATTTGCCACAGGGAAGAATATTTCAATAAAATATTCTGCTGTGTTACATGCGTTGGTTTGCATCGGTGGCTGTCCATTGTACGAGTTTCATTTAAAACTGTTCTGACAACTGCCAAGAAAATGTAGTCCTTGAGAAAATAATATGATGTATCATTCTTATGCATATGCATATATTACATATTATGCATACAGAATGACAATTAAAAAAAACTTTAAGTGAATTGCATGGTTAACCCTTATGTGGTCTTTGGGGTCAATTTGTCCCGATACAGTGTTTGACGTCTCTTAAACCAGTTAACCTTATTTTTTCATCTTGACACTATATGACTTTTCCTAATTTGTTGGGATTAAATAGTAAACATGCAATAAACATAATACTATGTTCTCAAGTCCTGTACCAACTAAATCGTCTTTTTGTTCGTCTCTGTACCAACTGTATACAAAGGTGTTGTGTGGGGTCATTTGTGCGACAGCTGTATAAAATGTAAGAAAATATACAACCTTTTTTATTTTATTTTTTTATCTCTGATGGGTGTAGGTCATTCTGGTCGTTTGCATACAGGTTTTAAACTAAAATTAGATTTTTCATCACACATTTTTAATATTTAGGGATAAAAGGCTAGTCAGTTGGGAGACACAGAAAAGGTGAAAAGGAATTTGACCCCAAACATAAAAGGATTCATGAAATGTTTAAAAAAATAAATAAAAATGTCAAGACAATATGAGGGACATAGTTTTAAAATATGGACCTCCAACAGGTATTATTTTGATACTGTTTTTGGTTGATTACTGCTGTCATTTGTTTGCTTGGGATATGGTCTTATCCAGGGCAAATTACAGAGCCTACATCTAACATATGGCCAGTTTATCACAAACTACTGGATATAGCAATTTGGGTTTAGTACCTGGCCTGTTACAAAGGCTGGGAATTTGTAACAGGGCCTACAACCTTGATACAAGCACTGTGTCCTCACCTATATTCCCTTATGAAAATAGAACATTGCAATATATTTTAAATATGTGGACTTTATCTAAATGTGGACTTTTAACTAAACCCTAACTCCTTGTAAGGGGTATAGTATGAAAGCATTGTCTAGTTCACTTGGTGATTTCTGCCAGGGAGGGATACTATAGGCACTTTTTACATATGTTTTGAGAATGTCCAGAAGTAGCTAAATTTTGGAAGCAGATGTCAGCGAATTTGGTTGGCTGGATGCACAGTAGCTGAAACACTATTGGCATTGAGATGGTAGCCTCCTCGTTCTGTCTCTCGGCACCACTGAGTCCTGATGAGCTATCTTGACATCACGAATATAACACTTTCACCAGCCAACACTGCATGTGTTTCCTGTAGGGAAATGCTGGTGACTAAGAATGCTGCTGCTAACTCATTTAAAGTCTCATTACCAGTTTGGTTTGTAAATTTGAACGAGACTAGTCCTGCATCACCACCAACAAACATCAAATGTGCATTAACAGGACAGGGAGGCTAATTCATAATTGAGTTTTTACTCCACTTCTGAGGTTCAGTAGTTCTTTGTGAATTGTCCTTGAAATCTTCATCAACATGTAAATAAGGCAGAATTTCAGAGGAGTATTTGCTGAGGTGCAGCTATACACACCACCAGCAAGTTGTTAAAAAGTGATGTTAAACAAAAGACGGCAGATTGTTCAGGCAGAACAAACGAGGGTGCTTGGAAAATGAGAGATTCATTTTTCTTCTTTTTCAGTTGACAGAACTGAGGGAGTTGCATTTAAGTATTGATCTTTATGTCTGTCATCGTATGTCTCAGAGCTGAATAGAAAAGAGGGTCTCTCTCTACCTCTCTGTCTGTGGGTGACACCCTTGTCATTATAATCCTGAAATTATTGTACTGTCAATCTTGTTTTACTGAAAAAAACGTTTTGTTGTGAGAGGATTCCACAAGGGAGTGGATTTGCAGTTTCATTTCATTACACATACGTACATATATAAAAACGAATTACACAAAATGTTAATTCCGTGAATTATTTCTGTATTACTACAGAATGACCCTCCTGCAATGTGGAAAACACACACTTGCCTGGTTGGTTGACATATAGGAGAAGAAACCGTTAAAGCCTTTCCGAAGATGATGTAAATGATGTCATATAATACAAGACCTCACCAAGGTAGACCACTGCTGGCCGATCCAGGTCCCTCTCACAAAGGATTCTGAATAATGGAGCTGAACAATCAGTAGTGACAGCCCTCCTCCTTCAGCAGATTTCCTCTCGCTGAGTTTTTAAGCTGGAGATTTAGTTTTACAGAGTCAGCCAATCGCGCGCTGCACAACAGCAAACGCTGCAGCTAAACCGCTGGCTCCTCTTGTTTATATTTATTCTCTCACTTCCTGAGGGAGGACTCAGAAGTTACACAGATAAATAATTTTACACAAACATGTAAAAAAAAAAAAACAAGGTGAATCTGAGCCTGTTCTCCACATTAGCACAGCGCATTTTGCCAATGGCACACGGTACAAACATGACTGTGTGTTCCAGGATCCTTCACGTATGAGGCTCAAACTCATACCTTCACAGGTGAGGCTCAAACGCTTACCATTACATTACAGACATTTAGCAGATGCTCTTATCCAGAGCGACTTACACCGCATTTTTGCATTTATACATAGTATCCATTTTATACAGCTGGATATATACTGAAGCAATGCAGGTGAAGTACCTTGCTCAAGGGTACAACGGCAGTGTCCTACCTGGGAATCGAACCTGCAGCCTTTCAGTTACAAGCCCAGTACCTTAACCATTATACTACACTGCGCGCAGTGCATTTTGCCGATGGCACACAGCACAAGCATGATTGTGTGTTCCAGGATCCTTCACAGATGAGGCTCAAACTCAAACCTTCACAGGTGAGGCTCAAACTCAAATCTTCACAGGTGAGGCTCAAACTCAAACCTTCACAGGTGAGGCTCAAACTCAAATCTTCACAGGTGAGGCTCAAACTCAAACCTTCACAGGTGAGGCTCAAATCAAACCTTCACAGGTGAGGCTCAAACTCAACCATCACAGGTGAGGCTCACTAGGTCTGAGGGTCACTGTGTGTTTGGGCCCTCTGAGCATCACGTCAAGCCCTCTCAAGAGGGAGCCAGAATAATGCTAAACCAGAATTACAGCCCAATAAAAAGAACCCAAAATACAGATTCATATTTCCATTGTGTCCTTTCACTGTGATCCATCATTAGGCCAGAACACAGAACTAGTTCTGTGGGCCAGACCAATCGGGTGCGATTGAGGGCTTTATTTTACATGCTGTAATTTCCACTGTGACTATACTTGGTGTGAATAACATCTTGAATAGCCAGATTATTTTTGGCTCTGAAAGAAGTAATAAACAAAAAAGCACAGAAGAAAAAACAAATCACCATTTTTTTCTCACGTCCTGTTGCAGTCATGGAAATGAATGATTACATTGGTGTGAATGATTACATGTAAGGAGTAAACTCATTTACTCTGAGATTTATACTCAGGGTGATAAATAGATAAATAAGCACTGTAAACAGAACCTTTGCTTATTATGTTTATAACAATATTGTAACCCCTCAAAGCTTAATAAACCAATTCACAAATTATTTTATAATAATAATAATTGCAGTCATTTATATAATCTTTTGCAGTGAGACTCCTTCTGCTCATGCACAACAGATTATGGTTAGCCCTCAAGATCACCACCACAGGAAATGACGGGCGTGGCAATCTGAGTTGTTCAAGCCACACCTCCCATGGGAGATTTCACCTGATGACTATACGCGCTCAGCATGGTGGGTGTGGCATTGCTATGGAATTATTATTATTAATATTATTTTTAATAAATTGGACGCCCAATGTGGGGTTACATATCCAATTCCCACCCAAATTTGGAATGTCCAATTGTCCCTCCAACTGTGGAGCAACCCCACTGTACAGGACACACGGGCATCATACCTCAGTGCATGCCCACAGCTTTCCTTCAAAACACATGGCTCAGCGACCTGTTTTGTCCCTATGCACCATCGCTCGCACCCAACTCGCACAGACTGGAATTGGAGGAAGACCACGCATGCAGACCATGGGCTTGCCCATGCCCAGTGGGGTTGTGAATGAACATTATTTGCATGAAATTGTATTGAAATCTCACCCTGGCCTGTTGTCTGATTGGTTTGGGGGTAGTATCACTTATACATCCCATATCCTTCCAGCATTATGAGATGGTCCAGGTTTGCATTTTGGCATGAGATATGTCTAACCAAATTCTGAGGATCCTGATCTCGTATCCATTTAGAGGAATTGATTTGAGTCAACGCTGACCTACAACTGAATTGTTTTTAAAACTTGATAGAACCAATCAGATTGCAGGAAGCTAATCTCAGAAACTGTAACTTCCCTTTCCAGAAAGTCTATGGAGAGCACGGCTGGGGTCAAGACTAGTCTGAGGGTCACTGCATGCACAGATGTGAAGGGGAGCTGCACATGCCCTTGTGAAAAACAGTGGCGACTGGCTCTCTCTCTCTCTCACTGCCAGGCACAGCCATCCACAAAGGCTCTGGCATCATTTTGAGGTTTGTTTGTTATTTTGTGAGTACCTTTGCAAATTTGAACATCATTCAGGAGTGCAATATATTCAATTAGATGTATAAAAATGTATAAATTTATTCATTTATCGCTGTGTTCTTACTGCAGCATAGTGTTTAGAGAAGAACACAAAGGATCTTCAGTGGTGATATTTAGCAGCTGTTGACAGGCCTGCCAAGTGTCAGTATTGCTCAGCTAGATGGCGAATAAGCGAAAACAGAAAGAGGTAATCAGTAAAAAGAGCCTCGGAGGATCTTCTTGAACTTGAGATTGGATTGACACTACGTGTGTATGAGCTTGTGTCAGAGACAGCAGTCTACTGTAAGCCCCTCCAGAGGTTAACTGGATTCCATTCTGCTAATGATGACTGTAATTTAGGAGGCTAATGAGATACAGGCTGTGCTGGAATAGTAATTATATATAAAAATAAAGAACCTATATAAATATATATTTTAAAACAAATCTTGTGGAATTCTGAAAACCATTAAGATTTCTTAATTAAGGAAAGGATATTTTTCTCAGTGGTCATGGACAGTGATAATGGTGTTATGTTTATTTATTCAAAATATTTTACAACTGTTTAAAATTTACTGGGGAAGTGCATAATATTCCAAAATTGTGTGTATTGCAAAAAAGAACACCCGTATCAGCGAAAACCACAGACAAAATCGTTCAAAATTGTGGTACTTTTGACACATCCTCTGTGGAATTCAAGAGTAAAAGGAACTCACAATCTGCTTAATAATTAATCATTATAAAAACACCTCCAGTTTATGTGTGGTGCTTAAGGTCGTTCTTAAGTTACCACACCTGTTTTTGGGAATTGAGTCCTACTTTTATAATTGTGCTGGAGAGACATTCAATTGGGGTGGATTCATTAGTTATGCTGAGACAGAACGTTCACACTGAATCTTTATCAGCTTCCTGTGTACTTGATCAGCTTCCTGACTGAACCTTGCCTAGTTCCCCTGATGTGTTGATTTTGGCAAGAAGATGGCAAAGATCTCAGATATATGTGAACCCTGATCTCATAAATGTGTGAATATATTTTACTCTTAAGTGTTTTTGGCTTTGTCCTCTCTACTACACATCTATTGCATAAAATAGTACAGTCTTAACTCCCACTGTAAACTGTAAATATGGTCACTGAATGTAATCACTGTTGGGAATCTCTGATTTAAATGAATTTGTCCAGGTATTATAAAATAAATAAATAAAGAAATAACAAATAAAAACAAAGATTTTCTGTGATGAAAGTAAAAATGTTTTGTTCTCTAAGTGCACTGGTGCACAGCTTTTTCTTTATCATGCCACGTTTGATGCCAGGCTGTGTAAGCGGTGAGGGTTCAGGTGAAAAAAGAATCCCTCTCCCAGAATTCCCAGTGCTAACAGATGCTGTCTGACCCTGCAGAGCGGCCTTGGAGCTTCAAGCTGTGCATTGTGGGTTTTCCTGGAAGGTGTGCCAAAACAAAGCCTACCTCCCGGTATGCAGTTTGTAGACTAGTTTCCCTGTGGGAGTCTGGTACTGTGTGTGTGTGTGTGTGTGTGTGTGTGTGTGTGTGTGTGTGTGTGTGTGTGTGTGTGTGTGTGTGTGTGTGTGTGTGTGTGTGTGTGCGTATATGTATGCAGAAGCTCCACCGAATGATTCGGCACACAATACTCAAAAACAGAGAATATGTTTGTATAGGGGAATGAGAGGTCAGAGGTAAACATATTAATATGACTGATGCTATAACCCTTTGATTTGTCACTATGCCAAACCTTTGATGCTGAGCAACCTGTACCCAAGCCCTATTAATATTGCATTATTCAGATGCCCACAGGTTGTTTTGGCTGCTATTGTACCCAATACTTCCCCTTCCCTCATACCTTGATTAACCTTTTACCTGTTTAGGTGTTCCTTTGTGTCGCCTAGACGTTGCGAAAAAAACAGCAGCCTTCTCTAAAAATCAACAAGCAAATCAACAAAAACACTGGATTTTCTTGCTAGGATGAGATATGATCTTGTTCTATGTGAGAGGGAAACAAATTCCCAAAGAAAGTTTATGATGTCATGGCACTGTTCACTGATAATGAATGGCGCTGTTCATAAAACCAGTATTTTATAAGATATTTACAAAAAACTATGGACCTTCCCGGGCAGGACTGATGCAGAATATCAAAAAAACAAAAAAAACAAATGAAAAAGCAAGAAGCAGGCTGTGACATAGTGTGATGACTGGCTACATCTCTGATGGCCACAAATCACAGGAAACTAAAGACTCTCTATAAAAACAGGTGCAGGTACAATGGGGGGTAATATGGTTGAGGCTGAAGTTGGGGAACTCATAAAGCACTGTACCTAATGGCTGTCTGAGGAGTACAAAATCCAAACACACCTCAGGGACGGTCTGGAACAGCTGTGGTCATTGGTGACAAGATAGGGGTGGACTTTGACCCTGTGCACTTGTTTTTCTGTCAGGTCTTTGAAAAGGGTTAAATTGATGTTTTTGATTGCCAGGTCAATGCTGTTTAGAAGAGCATGTCTTATCCTTACCTAAGAAGTGCCTGAAAAAGTGGAAACATCACTTAATTGCAAATGTGCCATACTGGCTAGTGCTAAATTATTGAATACAGAACAAACATCTTTTATACTGTATATAATTTAATAAATTATGAACTATGACTTAAAATTTTTTAGCAGGCCCATAACTTACCAATAAAGTAAACAAATGTGTACATATTGATACATATGTATGGACCTTCAGTATCACATTGAGAAAGAAAGAAACTAAAGTTGTTTCTATTGTTCAGAAACCCCTCTGTCTCTAAATTTCAGTAATTAAAAACATTATCCCATTTGAAAATAAAAATGTTATCACAATGATGCACCCTGTTTTGTGTCCCAAATCAAATATAATAAAAATTGTAAATTTCTGGTAAATTAATATACACATACAGGTTATTGAAGTAACACTATTATCTGTGCAAACCTTTGACTTATGACATCTGTTATTAATATATTTTAATACGCATTGATAACATAATGGCTAGGCCAATAATCTTGGTTCTTTGAAATATGGATATTGCAATGGGGAGGAAAGTTCACTCTGGGGCCCTTTACAGGTTTGCTCCAATAAACATATTTATTTCTGCTTCACATCTCCACATTCACCTCATAAATGCTGAATGTAAGAAGACAGTAGATGCTGTCATCATTCTCGGTTTGACAGAAGCACATATTTGACTGGCAGGGTGCTCTGGCACTGTCGTTAAACTCCGCCTTGACATGGTGACAGGTTCTCACCTGGAGGGCAAGCCATTCTGGCAGATGGTCATTCTACAAAGGGCATATTGAGGAAAGTTACCGTGCAGTAATAACTTTAGGTTATTACTGCAGATTAACTTAAGGGAATCCCTTTAGAAACCGGACGTTGGGCGTTGCCCTTGTCGAGTGTGGTCCAAGCGAAGTGACGTATGTTAAATTAGTGCCTTCACCCTCGATTCGGCTCGAGGTAACGAGTCCGAAAGACTGCAGTCCCAATATTCTTCACTCCTCACCTCCTTTCCTTCCTCCTTTCCTCTACTTATCTCCTACCCGGAAGTTCGCAAAACAGTACAAGTATTTACATGTACAGTATACAATGTACCTGACATTATAGTTTGCATCGAGATATTAATTAATATGTAAACATAAATGATATGTAATCAGCAACATTAGATTAAAACACAAAGATGGGTTTCCGGGGCACGGAGGAGAGGAGGTATGCATTTTTTGGGTATTGGGACGCACCCCAGACTTTGGGTAGTGAAATTGCCCAGAATGCTTTACTGTAACCCCAAGCTTCCTTTCTCTGAAGTTTAAATTTAACCCCTTTATATATCCCCTGGGGAAAATCCTAAAAATGGAGAAAGCAGAATCCAAGTAGGCTATAAGAGATCTTTTAAAAGTTTTTTATTGCACAGCTGAATTGTTGAATAAATTAGGAAATAACATTGATGTAGTGGTTCCATAAAATCGTTTTAAAACTCGCGAATAGTTTCATGTTATAGCCTACTAGGATGCAGTTTGAAAATGATAATTTCAGGCTAGTTAACGATAACTAGCTACGTAATCAGCTCGCTGCAGTTCAACAGCAAATAAGCCAGTGTATCCAGCAAATAAGCCAGTGCAAGCTTATAAGCATGAGCAATATTACAGATACATTTTGCTTGGGGTTCATATTTCATGCAGGTTGCTTGCCTCTTTCATGTTTAATACTTCTGCGCTGCCTGCAAAGCAATCTATGCATCCACCGTTTTGATTGTAGTTTATTAATATGTTTGATTGGGAGGTATTCTGTCATTTATTATTCCACATTCCTGCCTATGAGGCATTTTAAAAGTGTTGTATATCAATAAATTGATTGTCAATCATTCTCTAGTTTGCTCTTTTTCCAGAATAAACATTGAGATATTGTTTGGAGCTTGCTGTCTTATGCAATTGATTTGAAGGTTTTGCACAAACTCAGGTGTCAATGGTTTGCTGGTGTCTCTGGTGAATTTCCGAGTGTAAGTGTGTGAGTGTAAGTATGGTCCAATTCAAAAATAATTCCACTCAAGCCGCCATGGTGGTGCCATGGTAAAAGCGCCGACTTTCAGTCGGTGCAGTTGCACACTGAGGATCAGGGTTTCGCGCCCCTGGTCCTGCCAGATCCGAGTATGGCCGGTGCCTTGAGGGAGTGGCAATTGGCGGGGTGGGGGGAGGGCCTCAGCGGGGGAGAATCATCGCTCACAAGCAGCCCAGGGTGAGTTGGACTGCGGTCAGGAGCTAGAGGAGTCGTGCACCGAAGAGGACGTGGCTCCCTCCTTCCTACTACCGGCTGACGGGGTTGTGCAACGATGAATTATCTCAAGTGGATGCTACACGGCGAATTGAATAACATAGGGTACAATTGGCTAGCAAATTGGGAGAACATGGGAAAAATAAGAAACAAACTAAAATTAAATAAATTGTAATAATTCCGCTCCCTCCCTTGCTCCTCCCCGTCAATGTCTTCTCGTGTTCTTTCGGTGCTTTGTCACATCCTCCTGAGGGAAGTTTGCAAGTAAGGTTTACGGGGGCAGAACATTTAATGGATTGGACCGCAGCCTTAGACTCTTCAGTCAGTGGAATGGAAGGACATGCAACCTCAAAACCTCATTGAGGCTATCATAAATAAAAATATATATTTTTTAATTTTATCTGAATATTGCGAAAATGGTCCCCCAGACAACAAGAAAAGATTACAAGCATTGTGGTGTTTTATTTCTGCCTAATATCATGATCTTCAGATAACAAACCTCAAATATAGTTCATAGAGACCCTGATGAGCCAGCGTTGGAATTTAAATGGCCTTCAGTACAAGCCAAGGCACATTTCCCAGAATAAAAAAACGCGTGTGAGATTCTGGGCAGCTCCCATGACGTCCTTGCCATTTGGAGCTGTCATCGAGCAGAAAAAAACATCACAAAAGTAGAATGCCAGGATGTGATCAGCCATCAATGCAAGTAAATGTCAGCAAAGGCCCCTGGGAAGATGGAGGATTGATGGAGCGGATTTTAACTTGAGACTCTAGCGACCAGGTCGTAATTCCTGCATTACCATTGCACAGCTATAGTGGTGTTGAAGGAGCCAGAAGTGATGAGCTTTTCCAAAGATCAAACCATTTTTCTTTTCATTTGAAGAGGGAAATAAAGTTCAATCCTCATGAAAATAGACTCTGAAGAAGCAGGTCAGAGTGTATAAGAATGAGCCAATGCTGAACGCAGAATACTGAAGAGAGGATGGAAGTGATCTGTTGCTTGTCTATATCTGTCATAAGCACATGCAATTTTGCAAGTTTATACACACATATCTTTGTCTTTGCTGGCATTTTCATAAAGGTGATTTATGAATAGAGGGGAAACTCAAAAACATGAAAGACCTTTTTTTTTCCAAACTTGGAAAAGACGCAGCCCAGCAGGTGCATATGCAAGTTAATTTTTGTTTGCTCATTTTTTAAATATTACAGAACTCTCAGATGTTCTCAGAGTTCTCATACATCTTATGATATCACTACAGAATGAGTTGACATTGTTTTTAATTGGTTTGTATTTTAAACTATGATTGTTTCTTGTTAAATTCTATGGGTTAAATTATCAAAGAAATTAGTTGAAATGCTGCTCACTTCTCTGTATTATAGAGTAGGTGCTGTATAAACTGCTAATAATTTAGTGGATATCTATTTGTACAGTGATGCACATTTACATTCACCTCTTGGATTGAGTTGATATCCAACAAAGTCAAATCAAGTACACTCTTGCTTACTGTAGGTACAAAAACAACATGCATTTAATTTTATCTATCAAATTAGATGAATCGTATTTATAAGTGAATTATAGGCTGTATTGAAACGGGGAAGTCAGGCGGGGTTGTTAATGTCCAGGAAGAGTTATATCTCAGATATGAACAAACTTGACCTTGAGCTCAGAAAGGAAGCACAACTCTCATGTTTTCAGTCTCCAGAATTGTATACTAGAAGGGTGGGTTCTCTTATTTCTCCTCTAAAGAATCACTTGTGGTCATTACGTAGATTTTCTTGCATCTATTGCGGACTCGCTTGGAGAAAATGACTGTGCTGCTCAGTGAATTTCCCTCTCTCTCTCTCTCTCAGATGGCTGCTGTGGCTCACATTGGCTGGTTTTCCTCTTGCGGCTGTAGGATCAGTAACGTTAACAGTAACGCAGCAGGTGGTAGTTGAACTTAACCATGGACTCAACATACAAACTCTGGGCCCTGATGATAGATATAAGAGACTTAATATGTCCCATCCAGGAGTAAGTGTATTAAATAAGCATGTGGTAATGCCAAATCTGAGTGCTTGTGCATGTTCATTTGCAGGCAATTCATTTAGCTTTATCTTTGGTGGTACATACAATCTTTTCTCTCACAATTGCACAAGCTGGCTAACTCATTACCATTTTGGTGTAAAAAAAAATGGTGGCTTCCACAATTATTTAAAAAAATGCAAATGCCCAAAATGAATCATTAGGCAAATAGGTTCTTATATAGTCCAGAGGTTTTTATATAGTCCACAAACTAAGCCCCTTAGTCCTGCTGCAGGGACAAGCATAAGAAGGGTCAGGGAACAGGCCTGTCACTCAGAGTTAGCGTCACTCACAGTCTCATCCAGCCATGTAGGTGGGCCACAAGGCCTCGTTCACAGTCCAGCAGCGGAGACACAAAGAGCTATTGTCCTCCGTGCGCACTCATTTATGTGAGGTCTGTGGTCCCCTCTGGAGGGCTGGTGGTGATAGGAGACCCTCTCCACGAGGGGTATTTGTGTGAGACAAAAGTTAAAATTGCAACACAGAGCGCTGTAATTCAGCGAAAGAGGAAGAGAGACTTGGGTTCGGCTTTCAACAGAAGGAACATTGTGCCTTTTCTCCTGCTTCATATCTGGCAGCATGCTACATACACTAAATTACAGAATATAAAATGGAAATGGGAAATATTCCAATATAAAATCAAACATTCATAAGGACTTCAATGATACGTTATTATTATTATTCTTATTATTATTATCCATTCATTCATTCATTTAGCTCCTACATTATATGTAACACTAACATGAACATAAGCATGGCACAAGTGCTAAGTAGAAAGACAAAAAATAAGCATATGACGCATGGGTGTGGTGAGACTGCTGTTGCCCTTTGAGTGAGGGACTTACCCTGAAGCTCTCTCAATACCCAGGTGCACAAACAGAGAGCACCTCAAATGCAGGCTGACTCTGAGGGCATGATAAATGTGCCTGCTAAGCAAATGGAGGAGGATATTGACGGCTGACGGGAAGGACATTCTGCGCTGTGAGGCGAAAGGGGAGGGCTCAGGAATTAGCCCTCCCTGTGGAACAGGGAAAATGCGATCGGTCATATCCGTGCAGTGACACGCCCTGGCCATGCCCTTCGTCTGCGTCAAAGGAAACCCGGCGAAGCGGCGGTGGAGGTGATGCATGGGTGCCCACGTATTTAAAAGGAGGCGCAAGTAAATCCACGCAGCCGGCCCGCACCTAAATAAGCCTGTCTCTATCGGGTGTTGCGTCTCTCTGCGGCTGTCGGTTGTCAGCGTGTCTCCCACGTTCCTCCAATGCGACACTCATCTTGTCATGGGGGTCAGATATAGCAGTGAGGCTGGCAGTGGGCTGCTGTACTCCAGAGGCTGCACAGGGATAAGTCACTGCTAGGCTGGGGTTCTGGTGTGGTGTGATAGAGCCAAAAATTATTTAATTTACTTTTTTCTTAATCTAATCTAATCTGACTTTTTTTAATTGCTTGCAGTGGTTGGGAGGAATTATGAACTTATACTTTTTAAAGGCAAAATATAAAATGGGGTACGCTATACACTTCAAGTACGTAGCAGTTGTATGTATGGATATTACCCAGATTCTTTTTTCTATTTTATTCTTTATTTCATTTAAGGTTATTCTTCGATAATTTATGTTTAACATAATTTAACTCAAGGAAAGACGTAACAGCACAATATAAAAACTGATATTTGTTTTCATCGTAGTGAATAAACACTAAATATTTGTATGCAGCCTCCAAAATCATGAAATGACTGTACAAGCTGCTTTGGAGTTATTTTAAATGTATTCTACTGCTATAGACCATGATCCCCGGAATGCCCCATCCCTGCCATTGTAGCACCATAACATGTCCTTCATCGAACACAGAAACTATCTGGATCTATCAAAAACATACACTAAAACTTAATGAAACGATATAAAAAAACCTAGAAAGTGATTTATCCCTTTAACAACATCCTGCAACCTGATCAGTCTAAAAGGATGACTCCCCCTATACATGGCAACTTCAAGGTTATGCCCAAGGTTATGAAAATAGAAACCACGCATGGCGGCTGACTGACAGATCTTATTATGAAGGCTTCTGAATCTATAAAGCATCTGCCACACAAAGCATGAATCGGGAGGAGGACAACGGTACAGGAAAATTAAAGCTGAGAAATTGAGTTTCTTAACAGAGTGTAAAATCCAGGTTCAGAAAGTAAAATTCCTCCGCAGTATTTTGTTCCAATTATCCAAATTTCCAGTATTTTGTTGCTAATTAGCACAATTCCACAGCCAGGAGGTAAAACTACGTAATTAGTGAAATCAGCTGGCTGAGTTCATGGGTGGAAGGAGCGTATGGCAGGACTTTTACTTTCTGACCCCTGGAGTTTATACCTCTGTTTCTTAATCAAATTCAAACATCAAAGATATCATCTGATTTGCGTCTTTCTCTGCCTGTGTTAAAAACAATGACACTTGCATGTTTATGTGAGTGCTTCTTTCTTTCGAAAAATGGCGAAATGTCACTGTCTCAATGGAGGTTGACAAACAGGAGCCTTATGACGAGAGCTCTGGGAAAGTGTGGAAGAGTGCAGATTGACAGCAGTCAAGCTCAGAACATTGTTAAGAAGAAGGGCAGACTAAGGCTACAGGCAGCGCCACAAAGGTTTATTTTCTGTTTTTCCTTCCGCCGTCCGAAGTCACAGAAAATTGAACCATACCAGTGCTGCCCTCAAATTACATTTCAGTTCAGTCAATTCAGTCCTCTCAATGTGTCTCAATAGACATTATATACTGAGGATTTTGCATTTAAAACAGGAGTGTGGGGGTCAAAGAGTTTAAGGGCAAATGCTGTGGTGAGCACAGTTGCGTAGTATATAACAGCTCCTCTCAGATCCCACAATTGATGTGCAGTGAGGTTGTGCCTCATTCTGACAAATATCCTGCAGGGTGTTCAGCTTAATATGCACCACATTTGGCACAGAGGCAGTTATATATCCCACACAGCAGTTGGCATTTTGCAGAAAGATTTTTGTGTGGATGTTTGAATCTGGGCCCGGTTATTATGGAGCGTCTCCTGGTGCATCATGGGTGACAAGCTTCCTTTGAGAAATTAATTGCAGCTTTAATCAACAGAAGAAAAGGAGTAGGTGTTTTGGCCTTTTACAAGGAGTACTTCAATATTCCTCTGTGAGAACACATGTTGTGAGAACTTAAAGGATTGATGAAAAACAACAGAAGCAAGTTATGGCTATCCATTTCGGTACAACACATGGCTAAAACCCCCATAAAGTTGCATCATCAAACTAATACCATTTCTACCATTACAATTCTAACTTTGTGATGGAACTCCATAAGTGGTTGTATATTTCATAACTGTATGGGGGATATTACTGTTTTTTACAATACATTACTTTTTGATTGAAAAAGCAATACATAGAGCAAATGTTGCTAAACTGGAGGCATATTTACCAAAGGCAATGAGCAATGCAGCGTTGTAAATAGTAATGAGCAATCAGAATAAGTCCACCCGAATGAATGTGAATACCAGCTTCTACCATCTGGCCAATGGTATAAAGTTCCCAGGCTCAAGAGCAGTTGCAACAAACAAGCTTTTATCTTTGCCGTTGTACTACTTAACATGGAGTAAATGGCTCTATATTTTTAGCACATATAAAAGAAAATGAGAAAATATTCTGTATGTTTTTATATAAAGGAAAAGCTATGCATATTTGTTGTATAGCCTACTACTATTTATTGTATGTTAAAGTATTTATTATTTGTAACATTATGTTAACTGACATTTCTGTCACCTCATGAAAATTGATTGGAATGAGTAGGGGTGGCTAATTTATTTCATTTTATCATCATTGCCTTGCATTGAGAGCTGAATATTGTCTAATTGTATGTCCCTTTGTGTTCCAAAGTGTTGTCTTTATTAACCGCCCGCACCAGCACTTTCACTCTGGGATAATAGAGATTGACTTGAGACTTGAGTGTCACTATCATCTAAGAAGGCAGATCATGGCGCGCAGACCTCTGGTGCAACTCTGGTGCTCCTCTCTGATACAGTTTGGCAAGTGAGAACTTGTGTTCACATGGGAATGGGAAAGTTACAGAAGTCAGAAATCAAGGAAAGTAGATGTTCTCTGTTGCTGTACGGGAACCAAAATATTAAAATCTGTCAACTCACCTCATGAGAACTGTCCCAGGGGTGAGTGATATGTGTGCAGCATACTGTGGTTACTTGTTGCTTCAAAATAAGTTGGAATATTTATTCATTTCATTAGATCCTTGCACTTTGGATTATATTAGCCTGGATGGATGGGTATAGTATAACAGCATATTTTAAAGGAAGCTGTTTTCTCTCTCTGAAAGTTTGACCTTTTTAAAATGCAAAGTGATTCACAAAAATCCTGAAAGTGAAGTTACTGGTGATCATTATCTAAAAAAAGGAAAAAAATAGAGGCATTAATAACTCATAAAGGAAAAGTGACTCTTCTTGTTGTTTTGGATTTGAAGACTTACTATACCATAGTTGTTGATAATAAAATAACTATACACCCTGGACAATGTCTAATCCAAGATGGAAGGCTGTTCTATCGCATCCAATTACGTCAATGTACTATGCATATTTTACAATGACTTGGGGTTTCATCTACACCAGGGGTGACCAAGCACGGTCCAGGAGGACCCTTGTGTATGCTGGTTTTTGTTCCAACCAGAAATGGCAATAGCAGGATTTTAACAAGCTGTTATTTTTTCTTAATTAGGTGCTTTTCCTGTTTTGAGGGATTATTTACCCTCTTAAGCCACATTATGTCAGAAATAGCTGTGTATGCCATGAAGAATAAAAGTCACATTGTACTGTGCTATATTGCAAACAATTACATAAAAAGAGTTCCAACTGTTGTTGGAACATAGTCCATAGAAATATATGGATGAAGTAATGACAGCGTCACTCATTCATGTCCTATGGCTTGTGTACGCTGGCGCACAAAGGCTTGGATACCCAACCACAGACTCGTAATCAGCCGCGCGTAGTGAGAGCACCCTCCCGGTACTAGTAACGTTACTGTGCTGAAACGCTACGGGGGGGATCCAATGTTACGGGGTAGCGGCGGCTAGAATTCAGGAGTTGGAACGAAGCAGTAGCTGACTTAATTAAGCTAAAGGAGCCACTGCCCTAGCCCAGCTCACTTAATATATATTTTTAATTTTCAGGTGAGAAGTGTTACACAAGCACTCATAAACATTTGAATGCTAGCTAGCGAGAGAGAGGTCGAGAGATAGATAGATCGCTAACAGTTAGTAGGCTACAGCTGCAGCACACAACATGTTTGGACCATAGGGTTTGGACTTGTAATCAGATTTCGTTGAGTAATGTGGAGAAATCACCGGATGAGCATTTAGTTAAAACCTAGGCAAAAATTGAATGAAATAGAAATATTTTTTCTACAGTCTAGGCCTATGAATCAAACATGACCACAACTCTGTTTTAGAAACAGGCAGCCAGGACGGGTAGTTTCCGTACGTCATATGGTCATTTTATGGTAATATGTCAGACCATTGCATCCACTGGACTTAACCCAAATTAATGAATATTGGTGCAATTATTTTAAAGAATCAGACCCCGGGGAGACATTAGAAGGGATTGGATTAACTAGTTAAATCATCATTTCGTGTGTAAAAAATGTTTTGACTTTATATTTCTTCAGAGAACATTAGCCTCTTTTTTGTTTTTCCCCATTGACTTACAATGGGTTGGGTGGGGTTTCAGGTTCTTTTTGCAACCAGGCGTTGCTGTTCACCTTAGCCACTGGGGAAAAAAGCTTAAAAAATGGCGGTGGGTTGTTGCCTCTTGGGTTGGAATGAAAACCACCATACACAGGGGTCCCCCAGGACTGAGTTTGACCCCTGATCTACACAGCGTCACAATCTGGCACTTCTCAGCTCAGAGGAGAGGATATTCATTGGGTAGACAGAAAGGGAGACACTCCACTGAGTAGCAGGCCATATAGCCTTTAGTTGAAAGCAACATGGAAAACAACATGGGAGCATTTTCTGAAGACAAATAATGCATTAGCGCCCGCCGTGTTCCTGCCGAGAAGGCCTCCGCATCCTTATTTTCTCCTCTGCTATTTACTGACATTATTTGTCTTCAGAAAATGCTCCCATGTTGTTTTCCATGTTGCTTTCAAGTAAAGGCTATATGGCCTGCTACTCAGTGGAGTGTTTCCCTTTCTGTCTACCCAATGAATATCCTCTCCTCGGAGCTGAGAAGTGCCAGATTGTGACGCTACTCGCCGCATCACGGGCGTTTCGCTAATGGAGAGATGCAGCATTACACCTGATGTCTGCGTGACCTTTCCGGTCATCTCCGAACTCTCGGTCTCAGAAAATGTCAGCGGTGATGGACACGAGTAAATTAAACAAAAAAGCCACTTTTTCCTTCCCTGCTCTTTTCCTGGTTCTGAAACTTCAGCAAAGATTAAGCTCCGTTCACTTTAAAGGGCCGTTAAAGTTTATGAATGTGCCGTGCAATGCCTCCCGCCTGACCCAGAGTCCTATTATTGAGTCATTTATATTAGTGCTGCTATCAGAAACAGCACTGGAGCTGGGGGGCAGGCGATTTACTAATGTAGTGCGCATGCTAAAAGAGCTGTCTGTGTTCATTTTAATAAAGAAAGCCTCCATCCATCTTGTCCATTTGATTTGATCATTATCTGCTCCTCTCCTCCCCGTATACACAGTGGTTAAATATTTATTATCCAAGATCTTATTTCTATAACAATCACTCTGACCCGCTCATATGCCGTTACAGCTGGTCCAAACTCTGGGTGCATCCCACGCGAGCGAGATTAACTTAACAGTCTTTATTTCGCTGAGAAAAGACTCTCTGCATGGCATCTCAGTGCTCTCCTTCATAAGCTGTCTGTGTGCATCTGCATTTGTGTTTGTGTGCGTGTGTGTGTGTGTGTGTGTGTGTGTGTGTGAGAGAGAGAGAGAGAGAGAGAGAGAGAGAGAGAGAGAGAGATTGAGAGAGCATTTGGCATTCATTCTGACCAAACAAACAAGCTCACTCAGTATCATTACAGCTGGCAGTATTACATGAACATTAAATTCCCATTTGTTGCTGTAACAAAAACAGAGATTCCTAAATCAGTGTGGCCAATGCTGAGGGGACTCACCATCAGGTATAATGTGAAGGTGCTTAGAGTCCAAAGTGGAAAAAGTGACTGGACTTCACTGAGCACTGCTGGATCCCATTCAGATTCCACATTCAAAGTTATTATGCACCAAAGTTATTACAAAATATTCAGCCGGTATAGAATGGTCAGATATTGAATCCGACAGCGTCCGCTTTTCTTGCAAAAAAACAGCCATGGAGAAAAGAGAAAGAAAATGAATTAAGCATTAAAATTTCACATTGAATATGTTCTGTCTGTACAAATTATTGGACTTATTTGTATGTCATTCTGAGTAAGAGTCTATGATTAATTCCTGAATGTAAATGTGTCAATCATGGTAAAATACATGTTATTTCTATTATGTGAAATTGTTTGGTTTGGTTTGGTTAGTTGTTCACCCTGCACCCTATATTATTGATATCAGGGGTCTATTTGGGACACACAAAAAACTCATATTTACTGCAAACATGTTGTTGCCATAGAAACAGGACACAGAACATTTCTCTATTTATAAATCCAACAAACCCTAAATACATTTGTAGAAGTATGCATGGTGTTTCTTTGAGAACATAACCATCTTTTGGAAAAGTTTATTCACAGAATATTTTATAAATATTAGTGATGTTTGAAGGAATTTGGCATTCCATTTGTGGGTTACATTGGTCTATTTTCTGCATTTATTCACAATATGTTGATTTATAGCTTTATTCTTTCCCAAAGGTAATGTGTCTAAAACCCACATGGATATGCCCACTTTGCAAAATGATGTTGTTTGTGGATGCATGCTGTGCAACGTTCCAAATGTAAATACCCCGAGAACCTATTACCATTTACTACTCAGTACATTTGTTAAAAGAAAAATGTAAATATTGAGGACTAAATGTGTGTAATGTGCGTAACCCATTTGTCTACATAGTGTATTACGATAGTTTGGAACAAAGCTGAGAGAATGTTTGTAGATTGTAATGTTTGTAATGTTAATACAATAAACATCCTGAGAGAGAGAGAGAGAGAGAGAGAGAGAGAGAGAGAGAGAGAGAGAGAATAATAAGCACAGACAGGCTCCCAGTGAAGGAGCTTGAATAAGCGAACCTGTTCTAAAATAATAATAATACAAATCTGTTAATGTACCACAAAAAAATTATGAATTTATGAACTGCCTCTGAGAAGAGCAACAAAGAGAAGGAGAGAGAGCGAGAGAGACCTTTGCTAATGCTAATGAAGTGAATAGAGACTCATAACATCTGCCATCATTGAAGTGTAGAAATCCCAGTTCACCTGCAAACTCTGTGCTCATTTTACTGAAACTGCTCAATTTAGTCTGATGCCACCATGCCTCATTTCAGTCATACAAGCTGAGGGGGGGGTAGGGCTTTTGATTGATACCAGCGAAAAAAATAAGTTTTTCGCTAGACACATTACAGGACTTGCACAGGGCTTAGCATGGTGCTAATATCTTTCTGTGAATGGCTCTGCCCCCTGTTTCGGGACCAGCCAAGATGTATCCCCCTGACATCACACAGATATTCGCTCTGATTAAGCCTTTTAATCACTCTTCTCTCCAGGGTTTGAGGAGGTAGAGGAAACACTGCCGCTCTATGCAGCAGACTTGACTTACCTTGCATTTCAAAAGAACATGAGACTTCGTATAATTAGATCAAAGGGATTTCAAGTCTTACAATCAACAACGCTATTTATTACAACCAGAGACGAGGTACATTACAAGCAGTAACAAGGTATATTACTGTCAGAAACATTGAATATTACAACCAGTAACAGAGTACATTATAACTAGAAACATTGTATATTACAGCCAGCAACATGGTACATTACAGCCAGAGACAAAAATACATTATATCCTACAACACTGTACAGTACATCCAGCAACATGGTGCATTATAACCAGCATTACAGTATAGTACAGTACAGCCAGCAACATTGTATACAGTATGTGCAGATGATGTTGGCCAAACATAGACTTCAGAGACAGCCACTGTGCACTGCTGGAACCCATCTAGTGTCAATATGCAACAATTTTGTGGACCAATTCATGACAGAAAAATTTAATGAGTAAAGAATTGATCGATATTGAGTCTGACAGCATCTTCTCCGGACGCGAAAAAAGAAAAGGCAGATAATTAAGCATTAATATTTCAAATGGAAAAAAAGGCTGTGATGCGTCTGAAGGCTCTTTTGCTGTGATATCATAAGTCATTATTACTTATGACTTGACTATTACGACGAGTTTGAGAAAGATTTATGTTTACACTGTCATCAGAGACCACATGCTGAGGTATTAATGAATGTGTCCCAGTCTTCTCCTATGGTAACTCACAACTTAATCCAGATGCATGTTTCAATTTAGACAAAAGAGATCTACAGCAGGATAAGCCTTTCACTGAATATAGTTCCAGAACAGACTAATTTTGTGTTTTTTTAAGAGGTGGTCACACCAAGATTTTGTGTGTCAAAATTATGAGCGAATGCAATTTCCTGTGGGATTAATTTGACGGATGCAAATCTGCCCTGGGTTTTTGGTGACACACAAGTGTGATACCTACGGGGCGCTATTGTGACATAACATCTGTACTTTGCCAAATGAGGTTAATGTCATTAATTTAGCTGGCTAACTAGCTGGTCCATAATGCCATTGGCTAGATAATGAACAAGAGATAACCACAACCCACTTCTGGATCCTCCAGTGCCCCTAGCAGGGTGTCCTTCATTGATCTGGACTCCCGGGAAGAAATAAATGCTGTAGGTTTTGAGACGGGCTGTTTAGGGCTTGGGCAGCAGTTTGATCTCGAAAGATTCCATTAGTCATGATTTATCAGGGACTGCAGGGAACAGGAAGTCTGGATACAGACAGGAACAAACTGTGGTGATCATCTGGGTTCCCCAGCAGAGATGAACAGTTTTCTGTTAGCTTCTATGTGGATCGTACAACTCTCATTCAAAGCGATGTTATATGCTTGCATATAACCCCTCTGCGTGGTCGATCTCAGAAAATCAGTGCAAGTACTACCTGCCACTATTTCTTTACCATTCCCTGTTGTTTCCAGATGGAGTTCCTTCCTTTTCTCTTAGCTGTTGCTTCACAAAGTCACTTGAACACAGCTGTGAGCAGAGTTAGATTAATTATAAAGCATTGTTTTATTAAGCACTGACAGGTACTGACAAGATAAGAATTAAAGAAATGTTTTTTTGTGCTTTCTCAATGCGGCATTATAACTGCCTGTAATGCCTTGAAACAAAAATAAACTACAATAAGTTAAAATCTCTAGCTGGACTAATCATTGGAGTGCGGACCTCCGTGTGCCTTTTAAACTGTATAACTGTCTGTATAAATTTATGTCAGTATATTACAGAAACATCTGTTTGTTCCATTTCAGATTTCCAAAGAATCACTTTGTCCTAATAAACCTTAAGTTTGACTTGTATCTTTTTTATGCCATTAATAACTTTACCAAGTTCAAGTTGATGGCAAGAATGTTATGGGCAATTTAAAGTAAAATATATTCCTAGTTTAGGCGATGTGCTGACCTTTGAATGGATTATTGACAAATGCTTGTCATCCCAAGTCATGAGCTGAGAACCTACATCTCAGATGACATGTTTTGTTTTATTTTATTCTGCGCCATAAACTTTAAACATTTGAAAAAGATCTATTGTACTGTGCTGCACGTAATTCACTCACCTATATACTCTGTCTCATACAGCCACTGTCAACTTGATAGATGATTTTCTGCAGTCAGAAACAGTGTTTCAGTGATGTGCTGTTCTTGTGTTCTGTGAATTGACTCTTCTGTGCCTGTGATTAAGGCACCCGGGGGCTGCAGCTCCTTTCACATGGATATTTAGTTTGTTTTCCACTATTCTCTCATTTTCTTAGACATCACCTTTGTTAAAACATTGATTAGGAGCGGGCTGATGTGTGACTCATTCGTCACACTGTGGTGCATGGACAAGCCCCAGTGGCAACTGTGGCCAGTAGCTCCATTGGCCAAAGTTAATTGGTGATTGGGTCACCCAGGATACGCGAGGGTTCAGTTGGTTAAGGGTCACCATAGAGTACGTGGTATCTACCAGGATGGCTGAGTGGTTAAGGCGTTGGCCTTAAAATCCAATGGGCACGTGCCCACGTGGGTTCGAACCCCACTCCTGGTATGTGCTGCCTTTTTAATAACAACCATACACATTTGGGATGAGTACTTCTCTGAATTCAGTAATACTGAAGTAATATCAAACCAATAGGCTTTTGTAAAACATAAAACTAAATACTTTGGCTATGGGTCTTACCAATGACCAAGGGTGGCTGTACAGTGTAATGGTTAAGGAGCTTAACCTAAAGATTGCAGGTTTGATTCCTGGATGGAAAACTACCATTGTCCCCTTGAGCAAGGCACTTGCCCTGCTTCTGTCTATATCCAGCTGTCGAAATAAAATTTTTCTAAATATCAGCGTCTGCTAAATGGCTGTAATTTCTGTTTTATCGCTCTGTAGCAACCCCCGCTGGTCGATTGGGTCTCCTTTGATGGCATAAGCCGCACTTCCTCAATACGACTCTATGCAAGCTTGGAAGGGGGGTGCGGTGTGAAAATAAGCAGGCTGGCGGCATTGCGTGTTTTGGAGGAGAAGTGCAGATGTCTTCACTCTCCAGAATTGGCAGTGGGAATCACACATGAATGGGGCTACAAATGGTTAATCGGACATTCCAAATTAGGGTGGGAATTGGGTGTGTTCTGCTCCAATTTTGTAAAAAAAATTTAAATCAAAAAACAACATAGAATAGGAAATGGTGCCCATCCATGTATGATTGGTATTTCATATGAGCTATACACCTTCATACAAACTACATATACATTAATAAACGCTTATGTCAGAAACAGAAAATAGTCCCATAGTGTGTGCCACTAGCTACATCAGATATGCCATAACACACCCTATACCTATTTGCAGTTATTTATTTATTTATTTTTAATACTTTTATTGCCGGTTTATATATATAACATGACATTTCTTTTTCTATTTACTTTCTTTACACAGCAATTATTCCTTTTTTATGAAATAAAGTGATCCGATGATAAATTTAGCAGTTATTGACATAAACATTTAAGAATACTTATGTACTTATTATGAAGGAGTGCTTAATAAGGACCATTCAAAGAAAGCGTTACCAGGTTTTGTTTCCAGAAAATAGATATTAAATACTCTTGACAACAAGTTGTGAAAAATAGATTCAAACCAGTGCTACAGCAGTATTTATAGCCTAACATGTATTCTCTTCTGTAACCACATTGCTGGTGACATAACCCAATTTCAATAACATTATATATTCATTTTAAAAACTGGTCCATGATAGAAAGAATAATTTCATTATAGTACTTGTATCATACCCTTCTGATGGCGTAGCGACTTAAAATATGCAAATAAATGAATAGGTACACATCTTAACGTCTCATAAAATCTATACATCTTACCGTCTCTTAAACTCTGACAACAGTTTACTGTGCATGTTTAAATCTGTGCGACACAATGCACACCTGCAGAGTGTCGAAGATATTAAAGCTTCCGATAAAAACATTGGATTGATACTGTAGGCACTCTGAAGAGTTATTTTTCCATTTAGGACATTTGGTGTGGCAGCTCACCAAACTTGAGGAATTATAAATAGAAAAGCAGCATTCCTTCAGCCAAGATCCCCTGGAATATTCCCTTTCGTGAGTGATTGATAAATTAACCCTGTGACAACTGAATTCCACTGGAGCGTTGGAGCAGTGTCATGGAAACAGGCCAGCCATAGTTTTCCCTGCCTTGTCTTGCTGCAGTGCTAAAGTCAACGCGATTAAACTCAAAGTGCAACACACACGGCGAGGTGGGGATGATGTCATTGAAAGAGTCAGCCTGGCAGAACATGTCATTGGCTGTGGGATCCTGAAGAACGATCCAGGGTCCTTCAGCAGGAGTGTCTTAGAGCAGCGGTGTCCAGGGCCAGAACTAGAGCACCCTGCAAGTCTTTTTGTTGTTTCGTTTCTAGCATCAGACAATTTAGACCTTGGTGCATGGACATTTTAGCCAATCAAAAACCGACTTAAATTAGCTATGTATGTGCTCAAAATGCATATAAAAGCAGCAGAAATTAGTTGAATTAACATTGACTATTTATTTTACTGTGCAGAATAGAGAGCATGCTGATGTCTTCGTATCATCACTATCCTCAACTGAACGATCAGGAGTTCTATATTTAGCTCACATCCCAAGTATTTAAAGGTGCTAATCAGTAGCCACTCAAAACAACTCAAAAATTTTTTTATTGAAATTACTGTTGAACATTTCTTCAAGTGGATGCATGTAAAGCAATTTTCACTTGAACTCATTATGCTCAACTTCTTAAAGGTTAATAAAACAGATTTCCCCTAAACGAACGCAACTAGTTTTATCAGTATAATTGATAGCAGTGTCTTTTTCATATTCAACAAATATGGCACGTGCATCAAATTTTTATCAACATGTACAAAATGTGATACAGTGAGCTAACCCTAATAGTGATGGGCATTATCTACAATGTGTGTGACCTCATGAGTTTTTTTCATAATTATAAGTTACGACAAGCAGCCATCAAATTAACAAGCCCACAAGTCTCCTTAGAGTCCACAAACAATTCTGTTCAGTTCTGTTCTCTCCTCTCAGGATGAGGTGGAGAGTTTGGCTTGGGATTCCCTGGCTGACGGAAACTCCCTTTTGGACGAGGGTTCTCTGGAGGAATTTTCAGACTCGGAGATCAGTTGGGACCCATTACTGGATTCTCCTTTGAGTTTGGAGAGCACTAGGTTAGGAGGGACGCTGGAATTTCCCTTGCTCGCTCATGTACCTGGCGAGTATGCTGACCTCGCCAAGGTTTTTAGCAGACAACACGCTTCCGTCTTGCCACCTCATAGGTCCTATGACTGCGCTATCAATTTGTACCCGGGTACCGTTCCCCCAGGGGCTCTTTGTACTCTGCTCCTGAGAGTGCGGCTATGAGAGACTACATCAAGGAGTCACTGGATAACGGCTTCATCAGGCCTTCGACCTCAACGGGAGGGGTTGGATTTATTTTTGTTAAAAAGAAAGATGGGAGTTTGAGGTCATGTATAGACTACCGGGGACTAAATGACATTACCATAAAGAACCGTTACCCACTTCCGCTCATGAACTCGGCTTTTGAGCGTCTCCAAGGGGCGTCGGTTTTTTCTAAGCTCGATCTTCGGAACGCGTGCAACCTGGTGCACGTCCGGGAGGGTGATGAATGGAAAACGGCTTTTAATACTCACAACGGACATCACTAGCGCCCCCTCTGTCAACGATGTACTCAGGGAGATGTTAGAGAAATTTGTGTTTGTGTATTTAGACCATATCTGGATTTTCGCCGCTAGTCTCTCTGAGCATATCATCCACGTCAAACAGGTGTTAAAGAGCCTAATTATTTGTGAAGGCTGAGAAATGTGTTTTTCATGTCAACACAGTCTCGTTTCTGGGGTTCATTGTGGCGGAGGGCAAGGTCCAGAAGGACCCCGAGAAAGTTTTGGCCGTGAAGAAGTCCGCTCAGTTGGTGGTGGATCACGTTTTTAGGGTTCATGGCTTACCCCAAGATGTGGTGTTGGATCGTGGTCCGCAATTCACCGCTTGGTTTTGGCGTTCTTTTTGCACTCAGCTGGGGCGGCTGTTAGTTTATCCTCTGGTTTTCATCCAGAGACTAACGGCCAAATGGAACGCACTAACCAGACATTGGAAAACACTCTCCGATGCCTGGCCGCCTCCAAGCCCACCTCTTGGAGTCGCCACCTCGCCTGGGCAGAGTATGCGCACAACACCCTGCGCAATGCTTCCACAGGTCTTTCTCCCTTTGAAGCTCAGTTGGGATACCAACCCCCCTTGTTCCCCGAGCTACAAAGAAATGTGGAGGTTCCGTCCGCAGGCTCTTTTGTTCGGAGGTGCAGAGCGGTTTGGAAAGTCGTCCGTTCGTCGCTTTTGCGCGCCACAGCGAGACAAAAGGTTTAGTCCGACAAACACCGTCGTCTGGCCCCCTCCTATCAGGTTGGTCAACGGGTTTGGCTTTCCACGCGGGATCTTCCATTACGGGTTGAGTCTCGCAAACTCGCACCACGCTTCGTCGGACCCTTTAAGATCACGCGCATAATAAACCCAGTCACGGTGAGATTGCGACTTCCACGTTCCATGCGCATTCACCCTATGTTCCACGTGTCCCGGTTCAAACCAGTGCTCGTGAGCCCCCTGGCTCCTGCGAACAAACCACCGCCCCTGCCCCGGGCAGAGGTGTCCAGTTTCTCATTGACTGGGAGGGTTATGGTCCGGAGGAGTGGTGCTGGGTCCCCTCTAGGAACATTCTGGACCCAGAACTTATCAGGTCCTTCCGCAGAGATTGTCCTGAGGGATCGTCCCTTAGAGGGGGGGTCCTGTCACGGTTTTACTATCACTCATTCCATCTCTGCGTTTATGGTTCTCTGCAGCCGTGAGCTGGCATTTCTTTTTCACCGACCGCTACGAGTTTTCCCGTTTTCCGGTCATTACCTGACGCACCTGTTCTTGGTTTCCTTTGTGCTATTTAAGCACGCTGTTTCCCCCTTCCGGTGCTTGTGTGTCTTTGTTGCCACGTTTCACCAAGCCAGGTATAAAGGTATAGCCGGAGGACTGGATTTTTGTCTTTGACAAACATTCAGGGACTTCCTAGAGTTAGGTTAGATTCCTATTTTCTCTAGTTTCGGTTTCTTTTAACTTTGTGCTTTAGTTATTCGCCTCTTGTTTTGTCTCTGACGTTTATCAGAGCTGGAGGTTTGCTACCAGTTTATTTTTCTCGCGCTGCTTATTTCTGCGAGTTCGCCCATTCTTTGGGTTGTTTTATTTTGGGATTATCTCCCTTTATTTTTGCATCTGCTCGTTATTCGAGTTTTGTCCAGAGCTATTGGGGTTATTTCTGTTTTCGGTTCTCTCAGTGTATCTCTCTACTCCAGTTTTGAGTATCGTCCTGTTCTTTGTACTTTGTATTTTTCTTTTCTATTGATTACTTTTTTGTATTTTTTGTATCCTTTTCTGGTCGCGTCTGATCCTCCTACCCGACCCCCCTTACACAGGAGTGATTATATCCAATAACGCACAAACCTCGAGTGATCTATTGCTTTTATATACTAAAAATCATTGGAAGTTGCTGTGTCCCATGGTTTATCAGAATAAAGTATTGTGTACACATATTAAAAACAGACTCATAAATACAAGAAATGTTATGCATTTAACACTCCTAACCAGGACAACTTGCAAATCTTACATTATTTCACATGCAAATTATTTGTACAGTTGAATAATCACTGAAGCAATTCAGGTTAAGTACCTCACCCAAAGCTACAATGGTATTCCCTACCTGGGAATCAAACCTGCAAATTTAAAGTTGCAAGCCGAGTTCCCTATCCATTATGCTACAGCGTCATTTCGATTTAATCGAAAGTGTTCTGTTACCAGACCAAAATCAGCTGGAAACTCCTCAAGCTGGAAATTCTTCAGCATAAAATTGCACTTGGTATCTTTTTGCTAAACAAATGTCCACCCACATTCACAGAGCAATACATACACACTGTACATTTGGCCAAGTTTACTCTGCAGATGACTGCAGGTTCTGACCATGGGGTTTTTTCTCTGTACAAGTACGTATGTGTTCAGTGCATTTTTTTCTTTACACAGTTTTACACCTGAGAAAATGATTACTGTATGAGAGAGATAGGGGAGGGGGGATAGAGAGAGAGAGAGAGAGAGACTTTGACTTTTGACAACCTTTATTAGCCAATATCCCCTAAAAACTACTCACCAGCAAAAAAAATTACACCACACACACACACCCCCACACACACACACACACACACACGGGAATTAAAAAACGACCCCCCCGCCCATGCACAGTACATTACATTGCATAAAAAGAGAGAGAGAGAGAGAGAGAGCACATCACCACACAAAAAAGCCCATTACATTTCCTTTGCCAGGGTGTTAAAAGGGTGAGGGACGATATATGCAAAGAACAGAGCAGCTCCAGCTGTTTCTGAGAGCTGAGAGAATCTGAGAGTCAGCAGCAGATGGATTTATGAGCAGAGATAGTCTGGCTTTGACAAAAATAGCACTTTTTAAAGGGTTATGAGAGACTCACAGTCAGGAGGTGAAAAAACCATGTGTCTCTTAACTTCAATAGAGCCCTATCCTAATTAGCCTGGCTTCTGAAATCCAAACTGATGCTAAAGGTAAACACCCATAGTGGGAAAAATCAGAATTTTACTGAAGATAGGTATACTTTCTTTTAATCATTATAGAATTATTCAAATTACATTAAAAATCCACAGAGACTGATTTTCAGACATACGTAACAAAAGCGCAACTAGTTGAGTATGATAAAATGTTCAGTAAAAAAAGGGATAAACTGGAGACAAAAACGGATGGACAGAAAGGATTTAAGTTTTTAGAGTCTGAATAATCAAGAGCATAGTTGAACCAGGGCATGTTGAGTTGCGTAGTGTAGAAACATTCCCACAGGAAAACTCACAATCTCTTTAACATGTCAGTAGCTCATTTACAGGTGACATAATTAGTCAGATTTCTCACTGTAATTGTTGCCCATGGGAGACAAAAGAATCTGCTTTCGCAAAGTTTAGCATTTTCTCCCTCTGCGTAATATCAGACTGTCTCCATACATTGCGTACACATGGTGTCCAGCATGTGAAGAGCTACGCAGGTTCTCTTATGTTATACATCTGCATTTCTGCGTGGAAACTCGCTTACGCAGCTTTCTGAGGGCATTTTTCTGCTCAGCACTGTTTATACAGCTGCGTCTAAAAGCATAGCCTAATTGCAAAATGTACTGGTTAATATGTGCCCGTAAACTACATTCACTTCAATTACCTACAGTTGTGTGTATTGTTCCTTTGTGTCTTTAATGTGTGTATCTGCCATACATACACAAGACTGGACATAAGCAGATGTAAACCAGCCTTGAAGTTTGTTCATCCCAAGGCTTTGTCTGAGGTTGCGGCAGGCGTCCGCACAGCACAGCGTGCATCGCTGGCACTCGCGTCTAATTAAACATTCAAACAGATCTTTTAAAAACTCCAACAGGCTGAGAGCACATCACAAACCCAACAGAAGGAACGGCTGTGTGGCGAGTGCTATTCTTAATCTGTGAAATTGGACAGCTTTAACGTGCTTGGCTAATGGGATTAAATTGTCGAGGCAGCAGTTTGCTGAGAAAGAGAGCCCAGTGTTAATGAAGTGGATGCGGGCGTTACAGATTTAGAGGCCTCCTCCGTAGGGCCTGAAGAATGGAGCATTGAAGAGGAGCCTTCCCAGAATGCTGTTAAGCTGAGCGGGTGTCCTTTGCAGTGAGCGACTGAAGGCTGCAGTCTCTGACAGCAGTGAGGTGGGTGAGGTATATTTATATTTTGTAATGAAATTGATATTGATCAGGTATTTAAGGAAATGACTGATGCAGTGGTCTGTCCGCATGGTCCCAGTTCCTCTGATTACATACCTTCCATTGCTTGTGCCGGTCTTAGCTCCAGGCTGACTCTCAGTATACCTATAAGATCACTATGGGTGATTGTTTCAGTGTTAGAGCACTATAGTGATCCCTATGTCCTGGATTTGATCCACATTTGCCCCTAACTTTTCCTGTTTTTAAATATTTATACTTATAGTAGCAATGGTGCTACAGACCTGGCTATTTCCTGGCTATTTCCAGACCAGTGGGTGTGTATGTCACATTTCTATGTTTTTATTCCTAAATGCAGTTTCAGCAAACAGCAAGTTCAACAATCACCAACATTATTTTGCCAAACAAATTAATTCGCGCAGTAATATGTTACATCGCAAGTCAGCACATGAGTAAAGTGGAATGGCACTCAGAGAGATGCTACACCCGCGCGTGTGCTAATCTCGACCCTGAACGTAATATGTATGGGGCTAAAACTTTGATCTTGCACTGTGAAGTCAGGCATTGACTGATTGGGAAAAAATAATTAATTCATTGCTCAACTGTCAACATTTCCACAAAGTTTCATCACAATCGGAGTAGAATTGTTTGTGTTATGGATGATAGGGACACAAACACAGACAGACAGACACACACACAGACAGGAGTGAAAACAATACCCCCTGGTTGCGCTACGCGCTCGCGGGTGTAATAAACACACTGCTATGTCTTCTTACCTGATTGAGACCGAGAGAGAGATCAACACAGAAAACTGCCTTGGCCAGGAAGTTCTCTCAGTTCAGAGGAGAAATGTAACGTTAACCCACTGCACACAAATGTAAGGTTTAATGCACAAGGTCTTTCATATTTTGTATCAATAATATTTTGTTAAAGGATACGCCTATGAATAAAAATAAATGGACATGGTTAATGAAACACAGATGACAGGAGATGTCACGATGTTCATAGACTTGCCAGGTTATTTCATGCCCAATTAAATAGGCTATCTACTGCAGAGTTTGGAGAGGGCAGATGTTTTCAGCTCACAGGTAACCAATCACAGAGAGAAAAATCAAACAAGTATCACAGCCATTGCTGTGGCATGAGTTCTGTTGCATGAGCTCCATACCAAATCTGCAGAAACACTGACTAAACAAAAACAATCGCTGAATGAACAGGAAGTCACACCCGGGAGCGTAGATATTGCTTTCTAAAATAGCCGCCGTGTCATCCGCACTGCTATCTGTGTCAGGTCCTGTTTTCCGATTAGATTGTCGGTTGCCTCGCGATAGCGGCCTCACATAGCAGCCGTCATACCTTAGTAATGAGATCACCTCACAATATGGTAATTCTGGCCATAAAAGGAGATTGAGGATCTGTCCCATTTTCTTTCGATATTGCCTGTGGGGAGACACATGGCTCTGCACTGCAGAAGGAGCCCTGATACGGGTGCAATCTGCTCCCTCAGACGCAGTTTTCTTGCCGTTGTTTCTGTGGCCTACCGTTGCTACTTCAGCTACCCCACGGATTATTAATTGCTCTACTCCGCTGCTTGTTTCCTGAATTCTTGCTGTATGACTGGGAGCACATAAAGCACTGCAAAGCAAATTCAGCCAAGAAGCAATATTGCCCACGTAACAAAAATAAATGCTCTCAGAATGCAAAGGATTGCAGCAACACCTACAACAGATGCAGGGAGTTTCTTATCTCCGGGGCTGTGCTGAATTTTTATCTATTTATTTATTTTATGTCGCCACATTGTGTCGTTAAATAATATACTCGCTCAGGCTTTTCTTAATGTGAATGATTGATCAGTTCAATTCCAAAGAGGTAGATATGAAAGTGAAATTGTTTTGCTTGTTTTTACACTCTCTGGTGAATTAATCTTCACCAAGCTTATCAAAATTACATATGCGCCATAAATTAAATTGCGCAAAGGCACAAACATTAAGCAAATCCAAGCTTCCAAAACCAAGAGCACATCAACTTTGATAGAGCATTTTTATTTTATTATTATAAATTTTTTTTCCCTCTAATAGAGTGCATTTACATATTGGCCTACGGATGATTTAACAAAATTTTAGAATTTTGCTACAGTTTTCAACCTTTTCCTTTTCCTAAGTCCTATTCCTTCAAATTTGGATTTATTTGGCAGTTACATGTCAAGGACCTAAGGAGAACTGTGATAACTACATGATTTGTACATAATACCTTATCATAAAAAAGGTACTCAACAGGTTAAAAAATCCAAGGAGCTTTCCCTTTGAATTGAGCAGGGAAATAATTTCATTTTAATGTCCTATAAACGTTCTCGTATTCCAGTTCAAAGGTTGTAGAGTTTCCTTTTACAGTTCAAAATAACATCAGTTATAACAAAATGAAAAGAGGCGCTTTGCTCACAGTCCTTCTTGATGTATGTTAAGCTGCTATGTGAGAGTGGGCTTTCCCTGGCACCAGAAAGAAATATAAAGATTGTAAAATACTCACACGCCGCTTAAATGCCTTAATTACTGCAGCTTTCTGAATACGGCTGATAATTACGGGCTGATTAAAGCCAACAGCAAACCACTTTGAGAATTATAGATACTTAGATGAGTCATTCAATTGAATTTCATAAGACATAATTTGATTACATCAAATCCAATCCTTCAATAACTGAAGAGGCCTTGCAGTACTCCATATTCAGTTTTGTTGTTTCACATATTTAGCATGTAGAGGAATGTCATTAGTCCACCTTTATGTCATCCCATAGATTTCACTAATGTAAATCTCTCTTTCTGTGTGTGCAGTGTGTGTGTGTGTGTGTGTGTGTGTGTGTGTGTGTGTGTGTGTGTGTGTCTGTCTGTCTGTCTGTCTGTGTGTGTGTGTCTGTCTGTCTGTCTGTCTGTGTGTGTGTGTGTGTGTGTGTGTGTGTGTGTGTGTGTGTGTGTGTGTGTGTGTGTGTGTGTGTGTGTGTGTGTGTGTGTGTTCTTTTCAAGGGTTATGTCCAAGTGAACATTTTTCTGGTGAAAAGTCGATAAAGCGCCTACTGGGCATCCAGCTAAAAACCTGGCTACATTTTGATTGAAAATGGAAAGTTTTCTAGCTGAATAGGACATAGCCAGGCTATATCTAGGTAAAACCTGAGCTATATTGGAGTTAACCTAGTCCGTTTATGTTAAAACATCTCTCAACCTGGATTTCCACCCCTCTAGACAGGTCAACCTGCATTGGTATTCCATGTGTGCTTCACAGCTGTGAGTGGGCTACTGATTTCCAGTGGGTCCTCAAGATTCTACAAACAGAATCTCTGAAAATTGGTCCGATCATCTTCCCAATACTCAATTGCATGCACCAGTCAGGTTCTGATAACCATCCAGAATCCTTGGCTTGGTTTGCAAGCGACCTAAAATATAATGTTTTTAATGTTTTATGGCTGTTTTGGTTCATCTGTGAACAGGTGAAAATTAAAATACATTGTGCTAGCATTTTTGTGCTACCATTTCTATTAATAATACAGGCAGCAAACAATTTTTTTTTTCACGTTGTGAACTGTGGAGAAAAGCGGATAAAGTCGAGAAACACGTGCAGGACACTGGAGAGTGAACAATCACACTAAATCAATGATCTCTGTGTGAGCTTCATCATATAAAAACGGATGTTGACATTGTAGCATGTGAACTGTCTATTACATTAATTTATTACATTTATAAAAATAGTAATCCCTACACGCATACTGTATATTCTCCCTTCCCAAATGCAGCTTTTTCATTCAGTGTTTTTTTTTCTTTCTGAAACACAAGGCAAGGTTTAAAAACAAATCATTTTAAAAAAAAGACTAATTTATTTTACTTTAGCATCAACTTCCTTCTGTCCACACAGCCATTATTCACTTTACTATTGGTTACACTGTAGAACTGTGTCAGTGTAAACACAGGATTACAATAGCAACAGAAATCCCTGCCCTTTACAGGTATCGAAATACATGTAGATACAGATACGGGTATGTGTAATACAGGTAGATATTTCACACATCTAAAATAAAACATGCACAATCTTTTTGGTTCAGATATAAACATAAGCATTTCTACTTGCTTGGTACCCGAAGATGAGAAACATTTCTGTGAAATACACAGTAGTTGTAAGCCAACCAAATGGTGTTTGTACCCACCCTGTAATCTTTCATATTTTCCAGATGGGATCCATTTATTTGGCTGACTGACTTGAAAAGGGGTTGCAGTATCTTTAAGATAATTCAGCCTGAAGATAGCCGGGCTGTGGAATAATTTAATATTGAATTATCTGAGAAAGCCATCCGTGAATGATCCAATGAGAGCTGTGCCCCCAGCAGACTTTGTGTTCATGCAGAACAATTATAGTCCTGTATAATGACCTAGAGACAGTGGGGTTCATGAGCAGAAGACATTTAGAGGGTACTTAACCAGCTTTGGGAGATTGATAGCACATGGAGAACCATGGGAGAACATTATCAGTAAACACATTTGTTGATAGTGCAGAAAAACGGACCAAGATTTAAATGATGGTGAATATGAAGGTTTTTATTTATTTAAATAAGGTAATGAATTTGTTGATCCCTGTGGAGCGAGGCTGGATAGTTTAGATGTGACTGTTGGTAATGACTCATAAAAAAGGAGTTACAGTGAGTTTGTGTTCCTGTCAGGAAATCTGTGCAGCGGAATACAGGCAGGAGATTCAGGATCACAGGGCCCAATTCCCACAATTCCCGCACGCGGTCGCCACACGTTCACCTGTCCGTTTGGCAGGAGGAGAAATGAACCATCGGTGCCAGCTTCAGCTTGTTTATAACCATGATTTCCAGGCAGTGTTGTGAAGTGTGAAAGCAGTAATTACACAAATATGGATGTGGGGTGGGGGACGGGAATGAACTGGATGCTCATTGGAAGGGGAGCATGGCACGAGCCCCGGATTAACCAATCGCAGGACAGCAAACTGAAAGGGTGACAACTATTGAAGACGATAGGCATGGAAAAATGCAGGAGGTAACAGCAGAGCTAATGAGTTGGAAAATGTCACTGATGAGAGGGGAGTGTTGCGAGGCATTAACAAACACAATTTATTACTGTATGGGTAAACATGCATACTGAAAGAACAGACAAATTACCCTTTTTAATGGCTGTATTTGGAAGTATTTGTACCTTGTGGTGCAGTCGTTTCCTGTGTTCTGCATTTGTGATCACACTGAGCAGACAGGTTTGTGTTTGGCCTCACAGTGGCATGCTGCAGGCTTATACAGGATGTCCCCTCTCTCAGTGCTCCTGTGCAGCTCCTGGTATTTTAACCCACAAGAAAAATAACTGTTCATAATTTATGGTGAAATTGGATATTTATTGAGCATTCGCTTAATAAACACAATAGCAATATGTGGGTCTTGGTAAAATGCTGCCCAACATACGAAGATTAAAGCATCCGCTTCCTCCTCTCCCTGTGCATAATTTGAAAGTAAAATCTCTGTAACTTGTTTCTCTTTTCTGGGAATAAATGGGACCAAGAGAATGAGCTGCAGGCTAATGGAGAACTGCAACAATGACCAGTCATTCACTGACAGACGGACAATAGAACTACTCTCCATTTGAGCAGTCCACTTGCCAGTAATTACTACTCTCTGACTAAGAATACACTCTTTTCATTTCACTTGAGTTGTGTCAGTTATTATTTGGAGAACTAAGAGCTAATTAAATGGTCTAAGCATAAATACATATATAAATACTGAGGAATAAGCTTAAGAACATGTTTGAAAGCGTGTGAGAGAGAGGGAGGGAGGGAGGGGGGAGTGGGAGAGAAGGAGAGAAAGAGAGAGAGAGAAAGAGAGAGAGAGAGAGAGAGAGAGAGAGAGAGAGAGAGAGCAAGAACGAGAAAACAAGATGAAGCCCTTAATGTAACCTTCACTTATCTTGGCACTAGAGTAAACACTGAAATTCTTATAATGTGCTGAGAATTCTCAGAGCCATCTCCATGGCAACAATATTTTCCAGTCCTATCTTTAATGAATAGGTAATGAAAGAAATGTAACATTCACAACTTCATTACTGGTACAAAAATCAGCAATAAAAGTAAATTATGGGAGCTGTCATTTGCCGGAAAAGGTTTGTTGAATATTTAGACAAGGAAGCAAGCTTGTTTCTGGAGGTGATAAGCCAGAATTGTAGTATTGGGTTTATGCAAACAGAGGACGAGAGGGCTGCACATTAATCTGGTTCTGCTGCAGTGATGGTATGTCTAAATTCAAGAGAGCCTTCATGATGTATTCAACATCTCTATCAAAGATGAGACTGATTTGCTTATTGAATGGGCGGCTCTGCTGTTGCCTCTGTCAGACGACAGGATCCTTTAAGAATGTTCCAGTCCAAATGAGTGAGGCTAAATAGCCGTTTAAATAAAAAAAAAAGCTTTAATTAGCAATGAAAATGTTTTTGCACTTTCATATGTTTGACTCTCTTCCAGTAGGAATGACTGTCATCCAAGAGAGAAAAATGGTTGAGTTGACGGGAGTGTGGAGAAGAGAACACAGTGGCATCCGAATGTCAGCAGTATACACTACCGGTCAAAAAGTTTTAGTACTCTTTAGTTGTATTTTCCTACTTTTTCCTACTTTTAGTGTAATTTAAGCAGTTTAACTTTTGTAAATAACCTCAAATGGCACAAGGTAAGAAGTGAATAGTCAGAATTTAAAAATAATCTTTTATTTCAGGACAGGATAGTGACCTAATTTTTTTTGTTCATAAAAAAGCTATATTTGGCTAAATAAACAGGTGAACAAATTATTTCCATTTTCCAGCAAGAGAAGTAAAATCAAGCAAATTTGGTATGAATTTGAAAAAAGGTCAAGAAGAAGCAACTCACATGTGCAGTACGTCTGTGGGAACTTCTACAGCAGTGTTGCTGTGAACCTTCAGTACGATATGACTGCCCTTGTAGAGAAAAAATGGCAAGAATATGCTCAGCAGTTATCACTGCAGAAAGTGGCCATTTTAATCTAAGATTTTGTACTTTTTTTTTTGTAAAATAAAAGGTGTTTATTTTAATCTCTGTTTGCTGGATATACAAAACATTTTGACCAGTAGTGTATTTCAAATACATCATATATCACAAAATATTGAAATATAAATTTGTTTGGTCTGCAACTCTTGTGCGCTCCAACCTCAGTTTTACCGAAGCAAAAGATGATGATGCATTTTACTCTCCTTTTTGATTGTTGAGAACGAGCGATGAACAGGCGGGTAATCCATGCAGCAGTGGACGAAAATTAAAAGGATGATCAAACGCATGTCAGGGCAAATGCTGGCAAAGACAGAGTACAATGGGTGCGTCCCAATATTCTTCACTCCCCACCTCCTTTCCTCCACTCCCCCACTACCACTCCTCTCCGACCCGAAAGTATGCAAAACTGCCTGAACGTTTCGAGTACAAGTATTTACTTGTAGAGTATACAATGTACCAGTCGGATTGTACCTGACATTGCGGTTTGCGGTCGAGATATTAATTAATATGTAACCAATAATACGTAATTAAGATATAATCAGCAACATTAGATTAAAACACAAAGATCCGTTTCCGGGGCAAGGAGGACAGGAGGTGGTAGTGGAGGAAGGGAGGGTGCATTTTTTGAGTATTGGGACGTAGCCAGGGACTACTTTTTGAAGTGTCAATGAATCAATGAATCAACTCAAACTCTGTAAGCGCCTAGGCTGCGTCCCAATATTCTTCACTCCCCACCTCCCTTCCTCCACTCCTCTCCTACCCGGAAGTATGCAAAAAATGTCTGAACGTTTCGAGTACAAGTATTTGTATGTACAGTATACAATGTACCTGACATTGCGGTTTGCATCGAGACATTAATTAATATGTAACCATTAATACGTAATTAAGATGTAATCAGCGACATTAGATTAAACCACAAAGATCCATTAACGGGGCTGTAAGGGGTTGGATTCGAAGAAAAAGACGCGACACACAGGGGATCTGAAAGTTGTCCCCACGAAGCGTGAGAAACATCCACTAAAGAAGGAAACAGAAATCCGCGAACGGAGCAGAGAGAACTAAACAGCAAGGGAATATAACTCCTGGCATACAGCCAAAATATAACAACCCAGATAAGTGGGCGAGAACTCGGTTATGATCAGAGAAAATAAACAAATAAGGGAAAAGAATCCTGGCATAAGCCAAACCAAAAAACTGGCATAAGCAAACGGAAACGAGGCAAAACCAAGGTAATATCTCAACAGAGATAGGGGAAAGAAAACCAAGGAAGGAAATGAGTGAGAAGGAAAACAAAATCTCTAAAAGGAAAGACTCCTATCTCACTAAGGCAGACCCCACGTGTACTTTTTAGTAAATGCAAAAGAAACAAGTGGGTCGCCAGATCCTATACCATCGTTACCTGGCTTAGCGTGGCAAGAATGACACAAAAGCACCGGAAGAAGGAAACACAGTGCTTATATAGCCAGCAGGAAACCCAGACACAGGTGCGCCAGATGAGTGCCCTGGGAAGAGGAAAAACACGGCACGGCCGGCGGAATCGTAAAGCAGGAGTGCCCTCTAGCAGCTCCGAAAGGAAGCGTCCGCAGAAGTGAAGAGAAGGCTGCCAAGACATGGCAGAGGCACGGAGTAGAGGAGGTGGTAGTGGAGGAAGGGAGGGTGCATTTTTCGAGAGTACTGGGAAGCACCCCTAGAGATGAACCCACTCAGCTTTTTCGACAGGTAAACGTTACGTCCAAAATGTTCCATCTATCAGTGGAAATCTCCATTAGATAGCTGGTTGTGGGGTAATATATTACAAATAATTAAAGAATGTAATTGGCAACGTAGTCACTCTCTCAGCCACCAAACCTGTAACATTCCGTAACCGAAAGATTGTGTTGATTGCCATTTATGTTTTAAAACGTTCAGGTAAAAAAAATGCCTAACACACTACAAAAATATGGTTGTCCTCATCAGGAGTTTTTAATATGGGTGGGGGGGGGGGGGGGCAGAAAAAGAAAAAAAGAAAAAAAGAAAAAAACTTATTACACCCCATGTATTCACCTTCCCGTCAGTGTCTTTGCATACATTATTAAGAAGATATGGAATCGCAGGTGGAGAATCTCTAATGTTGACATATATATTTTGAAGCGGCTGCATTGTTGAAGGGATAATGACTTGATACGTGACGTGCGTCCGTTTAATTGGACCTTACATCCCTTTACCGGCATGTGTGAGGTGGCACTTTGAACGAGGCGAGACGTGGCTCGTTTCATCCGCGCGAGGTAAATACACGTCAAATGTGAATCGGTGCCTCGCTGAGTGCGCAATTTATGCGCTCGCTGGCGGCCTCATTATAACAATAACCTTGAAAGGCACCATTTTGTGAGCCGTAATGATGCACGCGATGCACTGAAATTGATTTTAATCTGGCCAGCGGAGATGCAGGAGCCGCGTATCATCAGTGCATTTTGGCTTCCTTCATCAGGAGGACACCTCAGCCCCCCCCCCCCCCCCCCCCCCCCCCCCCCCACGGCGCATAATTAGGTAGACTCCATAGAGACCCTGAAAGGACTTGTTTCCATAAAAAGCAACCCTCCTGTGTGCTGGAGAAGCTTCTGGGAGATTTGCCCCCCCCCCCTCCCCCAAGGGTGCAAAGAGGTGGTGGTGTTGGGGTGCATTTGTGATATAGTTAACCCTGAAAAGTGCCAAAATCTCGGTGCTTTATAGGTATGGGGCATACCCCGCCAAGCCCTAACTTGGCGGATGGCACACCTGCCATCCCAATTTATTTTAATTAGAATGGGGCGTGGGCTCATTTTTTTGTTGTTGCTCACCTTTGCCTTTGTATGTGCACTGAAGGTCAGCAGAGGAAACTGTGGGCTTGCCCTTCCCTGGACTCCTGACGTGGCAATAATTATATATTTTTTCCAATACGTTGTACAACGTCGCAATATATTGGTAATGTATGTATTTCACATGCACTCCATTCCCGTGCGGATTGGCGCAGTTTCAGGTTTTGCCATGGCGCTGAGAGTGTGCAGGCCTGCTCGCTGTGCTTGGGCCCCGTTTCTCTAACACACGGGTATGCTCTATCTCTGTACATCAAAGACCCGATCCAATGAGGGAGCCACAGGTGTTCATCTCCTCTGTTTGCGCTGTATAAGAGAGGAGGTATCATTCATTATGTTAAAGCATCTAGTGGCGAAAGCATTTTGAAGCATACATATTCATGGGTGTGCTTCTGGATTCGTGCGCAGCTCAGTTAATAGAATGCCTTTTGTGTGTCCATACGGAAGTATTCTAGTTCATGTTAGTTCTTGTCTTGTGTTAAAGGCTCTGACCATATCTATTCTTGGTCACATACAAGCCGAACGTGCACATGCAGACATGCACTTGCTCATACACGTGATTCACGGATGTACTCACACAGAGACGTGTGTGTGTGTGTGTGTGTGCAGAACTGATGAACAAAGACACGTGGCGGTAAGATGTGCTTCTCCTCTGGGCTTTTCAAGAGCTTTGTTGTCTTTCTCTGAGACCACGCCGATCGCCTGCCCTCGTTGAGTCACAAAAACATAGGAGCACCGGTATACACACACTCACACGCTTGCACGCACATACACACACACACACACACACACACACACACGTGTGCACGCACACACATGCTCGCTCACACGCACTCACACACACACACACACACACACACACATACACACACACACACACACACACACACACACACATACAATAACAGACACACAAACACTTGCACGCACGTGCACACGCATACACACATACACGCACATGCTCACATGCACGCGCACACACAAACACACACACACACACACACACACACACACACGCACGGACGCACGCACACACACACACACACACACACACACACACACGCACACACACACACACACGCACGGACGCACGCACGCACACACACACAAACAGAAATGCCAGAGCACACTAATGGAAATGCAAACATGCACACAAGGAATAGAGAGATGTGCTTGAGGTGAGGTGGTGTAGGAATGGGAAAGGGCTGCTCACTCAGGACGCTGCTCACCCTGCTGAACTGCTCCAAAATTATTCTCCGCTCCACGTTACGGTATTTTCAGATGAGCACTTCAGATGAGCCATTTTCTTTCACTTGAACTTCTTGAAGTGGATGTAGGTGGTGCATCCACTCAGCTTTGTGTTCCCACTTTAGTTCAAACATGATTGTGGAAAGAAAATAAGAAACAGTATGATCTTTGGTTTGGAATGTGTCTCCATTTGAATTTTTATGGCATTTTACAACAAGGGATTTTGGTGCAGGCGGGGTCAGGATCCGTCCTTTCTGCAAACTTAATTGCGACACTGTTGGAGTGGAGATTAAAATATTCCATCAGTGGAACACCTGGTGAGCAGAGCGGGGGTAAACAGCGATGCCCTGACTAAGCTCCGACACGGCGCAGTTCTCTTCCGAGACGTGCTTTGTGCTTGGCTAAAGCAGACGTTCCTCCTCATTAGCTTAGGGCAATTATGAGGAGTGTTACTTTTGTGTGTGGCGTGCCTAACGGCACGGAGACAGCGTTCAGTCAGGGCTGGCAATCTACTGTCTGCTAGAACTGCTTCTAACACGTCGCTCAAAAGCTTCAGCCAAAAAATAATAACATTCAAAGGTCGGCGTTCACACAGAAAAGGCTGAGAAGTTTCTAACGCTTCATTAAGTTAATTAGTGTAGAGGGCAAGCGTCACAATCATGTGTTGGCATTAAGCCATTGTCATCTTATCACAAATGCCTGCTATTGAAATTGTCTGCCTCTGTTTGCCGTCTGAGATCTGAGATCAGCTCCAGCCTAGTCCGCCAGCCAGACAGAAAGAGGTGTGGAGGCAGGTGTTCTGAGCGCAACACCTGGCTTCCCTCTCTTAGACAAAGATTCACGGGAAGATGATTAGCTTTGTCTCTTTCGGCGCACGCAGCCAGAGACACAATCCACAGCTTAATTAGCGTGAGGGGGTGCTGAAGCTCCCTCGCTCCTCTGTCTCTATATGAGAAGCATGAGCGGCGTCCGTGCCTGCCCTTTACAGTGTGTCCGTAAGCTGGATTACAAGCTGCTCTGACACTGGTCATGTAACTAGAATGACAATTATTACAGGATTCGTGGCTCTTTTCATGGAAATGAGAGTGTATAGTTTTCAGTGATGTTGCTGCAACCACCCAGCGTTTGCTCACGACAGGGTCTTTTTACGCCCCTACGCCGATGTCACACAAACCCCTGGAGAACGGACATGTTTGCTCGATTGCCTTTCATTTCACACACAAGCGCAAAGCCTTACAGAGAACACAATAGGTACATAAGGGGAATACGCACTTTGTTTAAAGTACACTTTCGGAAGGCCATATCTGGCCAAATATTGATCTTGAATTCTTGAGCAAATGAAATGACTTGTGATGGCTGTTGGATGCCATGTATTGCAGGGATTGCATTGCAACACTGTCATATCCTCTACTACATGGCCTCAAATATGCATAATGTAAAATATGATTGAGAATAAACATAAATATGATTATTTGATATACAGTGCCCTCCACAATTATTATAAAGATGAGTAAAAAGGGTTATAAAAAAATTCACAGTTTGGTGAATTAGCTTAATCTCACACTGAAAAAATGAGAAACATCCAACCTTTAATTGAAGTAAATTTATTCTGAGAAAAAAAAAAATCCCTCTTCAAGAAATAATTATTTTTAACAAAACCACGTGTGCCACAATTATTGGCACCCCTGCATTTAATACTTTGTACAACCTCCCTTTGCCAATAAAACAGCACTGAGTCTTCTCCCGTAACATCTAATAAGGTTGGAGAATACAGAGCAAGGAATCTGAGACCATTCCTCTTTACAGAATCTCTCCAGATCATCCAGAGTCCTAGGTCCTCTCTTGTGCACTCTCTTCTTCAGCTCAGCCCACAGGTTTTCAATGGGGTTTAGGTCAGGGGACTGAGATGGCCATGGCAGAAGCTTGATTTTGTGTTCAGTTAACCATTTTTGTATTGATTTGGACGTATGTTTTGGATCATTGTACTGGTGGAAGATCCAACAATGACCCAGTTTTAGTTTCCTGGCAGAGGTAGCCAGATTCAGATTTAAAATTTCCTGGTAGTTCATGGAGTTCATGATGCCAACAGCCCCACAACATCACAGAACCTCCACCACACTTAACAGTGGGGATCAGGTTATTTTCGGTATAGCCATCCTTCTTTTTACGCCAAACCCACCTTGAGTGTTGGTTGCTGAAAAGCTCAATTTTCATTTCATCTGACCATAGAACACGGTTCCAGTCAAAGTTCCAGCATTTAGCAAACTCCAGGCGCTTACGTTTGTGGTGAAATGACAGGAAAGGCTTTTTTCTGGCATGCCTTCCAAATAATTTGTTGGCATGGAGGTGACGTCTAATGGTCGTTTTGGAGACTTGATGACCCCAAGATGCTACTTTCCTCTGTAATTCTCCAACAGTGATACTTGGGGATTTTTTTTGCCTCTTTTATCATCCTCCTCACTGCGCGTGGGGGCAAAATAAACTTGTATCCTCTTCCAGGCAAGTTTGTAACAGTTCCAGTTGCTTTGAACTTTTTAAGTATTGCCCTAACGGTAGATATGGGCATTTTCAGGTGAGTTCATTTTCTTTTTTTTTATAGCCATTCCCCGACTTATGAAGCTCAACACACTTAACCCTTATTCGATTAGTGTGTTCTCTTATCTTTCCCAAGTTGATGTATGAATAAGGGAATATGGCCTCTCTGTCACCTCATATTTATACCCCAGTGAAACAGGAAGTCATGGATTACTGCTTGAAAGTTTCTAAAAACTCATCAACTTTAAAAAGTAAAATATAAATGGAAAAAATGCTTCAGTTACATTTTGTTCATAAGAATTTCTAGGGGTGCCAATAATTGTGGCACACATGGTTTTGTTAAAAGTAATTATTTCTTGATGAGGGATTTTTTTTTCTCAGAATGAATTTACTTTTAAAGGTTGGATTTTCTCATTTTTTCAGTGTGAGATTAAGCTAATTCACCAAAAGATGATTTTTTTATAACCCTTTTTACTCATCTTTACCAGGGGTGCCAATAATTGTGGAGGGCACTGTATTTCTGTAATGTATAAGTGTCAGCGAGAACATCCCCTCTGCTGAATTTTGATTGGTTGATTATTTCCTTCCCATGTGTTTTCACTGCCTCTGATTCACAGGGAATTGCTGTCCTCTGTTAACAAGTATTGGTTTGCTAGACTCCTGATTAATGCCCTTAAAACATAATCCATTGCATTTTGGGACAGTGCACAGACTGCCAAAATCCCTCAAACAGCGAGCACTTCAGAGATTGCCCTCTGTTCCTGAATGCAGAGTATAATTTAATTCCTGATTTATATTTTATTTGCACGTGATTGGAAGTGTTATACACACTGTTTCCTTTTGGAGCTTGTCATTGAAGTACATTATTATAGCCATCTGATGGATTATGACTGTCATTAGTGCAATTAATTAGAAAAACCATTTTATTTTGAGTTACCTATCTCATGAGCTATTGCCCTTAAGCTTCAACAAAGGGTAATTTGCTCCCTGGCTATGAATCGGTCTAATATGGGATCACAAATGATTCCTTCTGTTTTGGGATAGCTCACTGTCTGTAGAAGCTGTCATGGAGATTGTCACCAGACCACTCCTGCTGGGTTTGATTATTCCAGAGGGATTAGTCCAGGGACCCTGATCTCGGGTCTCGGGTTTAGCAGGATAAATGTCTCTTACCAGAATGTGCTGTGTTTGGTGGCTATGGAACAAGTGGTGTACAAACAGGCTCTAACTCTGATTTTATCTGTCGTGGTGAAGCAGCAATAACTATCCCGTGTGTGTGTGTGTGTGTGTCTGTGTGTGTGTGTGTGTGTGTGTGTGTGTTTGTGTGTGTGTGTGTGACACACGGCTTCACTGTCATGGTAGATATTTTTTTTAGGAATAGAATCATGGTAAATATTCTGACAGAACAAAATCATGGTTCATTTTCTTTGAGGGAGACCTAGAGTAGAACTCATTGTGAATCATGAGATATGTGTGGGGACAGAATCATGCTAAAGAAAGTGCTTGTGAACAGAATCATTATATACTCTCACTGTAAATATACTTTGTGGAAATAAATCCTGGGTAAATCCTCTGGCTTCCCTACAAACCCACAGTTTTGCTAGCAGTATGCTGTGAACTTGTTGATCATGGCACATGTGCCAGAACCATTTTTTTGTCTCCAAACCCAACCTTTAGTAACACCCAAAGCCTAGCGTGAAAACAGATTTTTTAAATTTGTTAAACACAAGAAGTGGAAAGAATGCTTGTTTAGAGAAACTGAAAATAAATAGATGTGAAAGAAGCAGCGTACGCATAAAGACATGATGACACCCCGCAACTATTTCCTGCCATTTAAATGGGATGTTCTGCCAGTATAGTCTTGAATTTTCTCTTTACTGTCACACCCCTGTTTCACTAAATTCCCCATTACATCAAACCACACTTTACAGCTAAAGCAAAATCTCTCTTTGCTGATGTGGATATGCATGCCAATCAATTCAGTACGGTTTCAGTAAAAAAAAATTCTGGCAGGCATTATACATATATTCAGTTTTGACTTTAAAAGAAGAAATACTTAAACTGACATTTTGCCTCCAGCGTTATTCCAACCTATTAAAACACTCTAAATACAAAAAAATACAAAAAATGAATGTTCATTCAATCGCAATTTGCTTCTGGGAGGCAAGCATGCTCCAAATTGATTTAAGAAGGGTTGTTTTGGAATTCAATCCTTCAAGGTGAAAACTATACGATAATGATTAGTTCATAATTCAGTGTTCCAGCCAGCTCTTCAGCCCCGCTGTACATTAAATGTTGGATTCCTCCTAGGGACGGTTTTAAATCCCATCATGCAATGCTGTCATTTGCCCCATTTCAACATGGAACTTAGCTGGACCGATGGACAGGAAAAATGTTTTGATTCTTGAGGAGAATCATTTTGAATTCTGTCACCTTTGGTGGTTTCATAAAGACTCTTGAAGGCTCCTAAAAGCCTCTTCTGTCAGTGACCTGATGAAATGCTTTATAAAAAATGTTTTTAAAAAGAAAAATCTTCCTGCTACAGAAGACGGCTTTTAGGAGCTTTGTGGAGCCTTTTTAATGGACTAATGAAATCGGGAGGTGGGGGGGGGGGGGTCATTGTTAGGGAAAAAGCCATTTGTCAACGTAAATAAATGAATAGCACTCATTTGAATTGTGAACTATCCCCTTTTAGGGTTTGTAAGTCACCGGATAAGGATTTTTTCTACATAAATAAACAGTGCCGTGTAATTAGGACCTCAGCCAATACCCAGTAAATCATAGACACACCGTGTCCCCTTTATTGTGTTTGACTTGTTCTGTGATCATCCTCACGTTCAGAGGGATTTAAGATGATACGATGCTGGGCCTCACACTTCTCACTTAAACACTGAATCTCGGATCTGTTGGAGGTGCTTGAAATGATGAATCGTCTCACACGTGGGTAACAATATACAGGAAGTTTATTTTCATTATATAAGTGTGTATTATAAATGCAACAGCATATTTTTGTTTAGCTTTAACACAGACTGTTCTGCACAATGATCCAGTATCTTTAGAAATATATCGGTGTCACAGTCTAGTGAATACTGTTCATACAGTTTATATTCACATGCATATATTCACCAGTACACAAGTAGTTGTTACCAATTTATAGTAATACGTGAGTGTGAGTGAGGTGTATAAGTGAGTAAATAAGTGAATGAATGAATAAACAAATAAATAAATAAAGAGTGCAGAGACAACGGAATTCTGGAAGAAAGAATCTTGGGGATAGAGAAAGGAAAAGCTGGAAGAGAGAAAGGACTGCATGCAGAGATGTACTTCCTCCTTACCTGCACATGCATAAAATACTGAATAAATAAGAAAAGCATATTTCCACCCGAGGGACACTGAGTAACCATCCCACTCCTCATACACAGGAGTTTCATT